>JAOUQW010000009.1:3554169-3567460 GCA_028565825.1 Olivaichthys viedmensis
TACCACAAGCGCTGCATCCGCAAGGCCACCAGCATTGTGAATGACCCCTCCCACCCCTCTCATGGACTCTTCACCCTTCTGCCATCTGACAGAAGGTACCGGAGCATCCGTGCCACTTCCCCCCTCAGACGTGGCGATTTCTGACGTCACTCCAACGCGGCCATTTTCGACAGCATGAGTCGAGTTTGACTCGGTCTGGAGTTGGTCTGGAGTTGGTCTGGACGCGAATTTCGCACTTTGCCGAGGAAACGAAAGCGTCCAGGTGAGACGCGGTCACGTTTAATAACGAGTTTCTGGAGCGTGACGGCTCGCGCTGTCGTCCTTGCTGCCGAGCGAACGTTGCTAAGTAACTTAGCTAACAGGCTAAGTACAAGTTCTAGTCATTCTCTTCGCTAGCTAGCTAGCTAGCTGTCTTTCTGACTCGCCAGACAGAATGTCGCGACCTGTTTTGTTTATTTTATTTTATTCTTAATTGTTTCTAACAAGGCGTTAAGTCGGCTACTGAAGTGTGGACTGCGAGCTCTGTCGTCAGTTAGCCGCTAGCTTAGTTCACGCGCGGCTGTGATGTAGACGCCATTCTCGCACCCTGTGTAGTGAGCAAGGACGCATTTGGGACTCGGGCCGAGTCTTTCAGGTTTCCTAGTGTTGTGCTGGACATTTACTCCGTGTCTAGTCCGGTAGACAAGAATTAAACCCGGAGCTGGACGTTACAAACCTCGGTGGACGGGCTGTGTTTACACTGTGGCTTATCTGGCGGTTGTAGGCTGTGTGAAGACGTGGCAACAACGCGAAGGGCTGGCTGGATCTTGAACAAATAGCAGCGGTTAACTGACTCTCTGACTCCTCGACAATGTGCCTTTTTATTAGTTTAATGCTTTCTGCAACAACAACAACAAACACACACTAACATTAACCTAAATAACTATTGAGAGATGTAGCTGGTGTTGCTTCACCAGACAAGTGCATGGCATGGCAACACCTTTCCAGATTATGATCACTGGAAAGCAAACACTTTCTGTGTGTGTGTGTGTGTGTGTGTAAGGTATAGGTCGTGGTTTGGGCGTGTGTTTGCTTTCGTGGGGACATGCATCTTCAGATCGTTAATGATTAGTCTAGTGTTGTTTGTTAGATGTGAAGCACCTCATGAGCCAACATGCTCACCTTACATATGCGATGCTGAACCTTGTCCACAAGAGGGAGCTGTTACTCAATGAGCGTTTTGTAGGACGTACCGATCCAATTCTTTGTATCAGTATCGGGGCTGATTCGGTATCAGATGGGCTTTTGATATATTTTCTGATACATGTTATGCTTGTAAATGAGTGTGATATTGTGGCAGGCTGACAGATTTTGCATGTGCGAGCAGGACACAACTTGTCGCCCACCATGCCTCTGATGGTTCTCATAACTTGGCAGCAGAAGTTTGCAGAGAGTCGGCTCGGATGTGAGGATGTCCGTATGGGATCAGTATTGGGTGTGAGCTGATGCGCTGAGCTATGACATTGTTACTGTACACAAAATGAGGAAAAAGTGCGATTGGTGCAGCTCTTAAGCTTTTGTGTGAACCATTGGCTAGGTTTACATGCGAAGATTTTCATAAATCAGAATGAACGTTTGCCGTGTAAGCCAAATGTTGAATCACACTTATTGAGCACGGCCAATTTGCATTTCTTTCAAACACTCTTTTTCTGGTCTTTTAAAAACAAACCATCTTTATGCATGTAAAATGCAAGAAAAAAAAAAAAGGGTGAAATATCCCTGTTTGCTAGTTAAAGCATTTCAATGTTAGCTAGGTGTTAATAGGTGTCTGTGCTACTGAGCGGTCACAAGCTAACAAGCAGAACAGCCTCTTCGTCGATATTCACGACACCTTTCTCCTTTATGTGGAGAAAACTGACACGAGCCTGCAGCAGCAGAATCTGACGAATGCCACGTGTTTGCACTCACAATGTGTGTATAGGAAGTAAAAGGCCCAAAACACCTTACACACGAACGCCGGCTACTTTAGATTTTGCTGCCTGTTTTACTAATATCAGAAACATTCACTTGGTCAGTGTAGCCCAATGATAAAAGTGCTTGTCTAGCTACTTGCACATCGTAATTGTCTTGTGAATATAATGCGCATTTCTATCATCCGAGTGACACCAACTGTTTACTGCACTCATTACCCAAATGCCTGTGGCCAGGATCATTTCTTGCATTATAGATGCAGAGCCGTCAATCATCTATAAACTGAAATATTTGACAGCTTCCTTTATCCGAATTGTTTTACTTTTGTTGCGACGTTGCTGCTAAAAGCAGAACATCTTCCACCTTTGAATAAGGATAAGCTTAAATTATCTCATCTAGAGATATTCAGGCCAATCACCTGCAGTGTTCAGTTTAGAACTGCGTACTTCAGCCTGGTTGTAGAGATGAGCACAAGAAGAAGAAAAAAATAAAGCAGCAGGGCTCCTCTGTCCTCAAAAAATGACAATGTGCCGTTCTCAAGTTTATTCATCAAACTAGGCCTTTAAAAAAATATATAATTTTTTTTTGCATTTTTTAAATACAAAACATACAATCTTCCCATATACATGACATTGGAGTCCCTGATTTGCCAAATATACCCAACCTAATAGCCTGCTTAAAATAAGCTGTTTAGAAATGCAAAATGAAGATGATATGAACCCTTTGTTGTTGATGGGGAGTAAATACTTGAGCTTCAGTCTGCTCGTATGATCAAATCAGCCAGTGTGACATTGCAGAAGTGCCAAGTGTGTCTGCGGCATTCGTGAGTGAAGTCTGAACAAATAGTTTTGTTTTTTTCCCCCCTTTCTCATCACCACAGGCAGGAGAGAAGAAATATGATGGAAGAGAGTGGAATAGAGACTACACCGCCCAGCACTCCTCCACCTCCCCCCAATCCTGTCGCTGTCAGTCCCCCTCCTCTCACAATAGGTAAGATCTGGGCAGAGCCTTTATCAAGTGAAATGAAGTGGGTAAGTTTGCAGTAAACCAACGGCATCTGTCCTTTTTGCATTCATATTTAATCAGGGGTGTTTTGTGGTTATGCAACAGCAGAAAGGCCTGTTAGCTGTCCACTAATCAAACCTAAGGGTGATAACGGAGGGAAAACGACCTTCAGCAGGTCATTGCTGTGGGCAATGATGTACATTTAGTATGATGCTACTTGCATATAGGCTAAACCATGATGCAAACTGAACTTGCTTCATTCGTTGTTTTGGGAATCCATCAAAAGGAACCAAATTTTTATGCCTATATTTAGTGGAGAAGTGTCTAGAATGTCCACTAGATCTCTCACTTAATTTCACTTGATACAGAAACCCTTCATCTCTCTCTCTCTCTCTCTCTCGCTCTCTCTCTCTCTCTGTGTGTGTGTGTGTGTGTCTTTTTAGGCATGTTCTCTTTTGCCACATGATTAGCTTTTGATGTAGACCCGTGTTCCTCCGTTTCTTGTTCCAATATTGTTATTGTATTATTATGTATCAAGATTGCATAATTTGTACTTTGACTGATTTGCGCCTAGTGTTAGTAGCACTGAGTACTAGCACTTATTCCAATCCTGTGATTTCTTCAGATGTCTTGCACTTGCTTCTGGTCACACAGGAAACTTATTTATGCAGCACTTATTGCTGTCAACGTCTTTAAAGTACCACTAAACATGTCGCTTCAAACCAGTGAAATAATGAATGTAGAATAATTGTTTAATATGCTTTTTAATCCCCAAGAAACTACTGAAATGGCGCATAACCCTCATTAAAAAGGCCAGGGTCTATCAGTATACACAAATATGCCATTTGACACGAACAACTGTCTGTATAATTGAAATCAATCATTTAAGAAGAATTAATTACGTTTTTGAGTTCAGGGGCACTTTAACAGTTAGATGCCTGGATTGTATTCTGCCTCAGTTCTCTTTGGATCAAAGCATCTGCCAAGTGTATAAAATAATGCCTTTATCTCTCAGTGATTAATGGATGTCCAGCTGCTGCAGGAATACTGCAGAGGAGCACATCGCCGTAATGTAGGCGGTAGAAGAGGCAGTGTTTGTCTGGAGGCTCATACATGAAGAAAAAAAAATCACTGACTAACTTTGAGGAGATCTTCATATCAGCACACCCTCTCCGAAATAATTGTAGCTTTGGACAAAATATTGTCAGCTGGTGTTTTGGTGTGACACAAGTCACAGTCGCCGCATTGTGATTCACACCCACAATGCTATCTCAGTTTCCATAATACCCGATTGTTATTGCCAGCAGCGAACCATCGATAAGGCTCCTAAACATTTCACGAGTCTTTAGAGGACTCTTGCCACGACGAAACAGGTCCTTTTCTAATGTCCTTTTACGGTTTCTTCTTCTTCGTATTATTATTATTATTGTTATTATTATTATATACTTGTTCTTGCAGAAAAGGATAAGTATAAGAAGACTGTCGTCATAAAAATGGGTGTTTATTCATTGTACATTCACTTGTACTTGGGTTTTATGCCATTTTAATATCAGCTGTTCGATGAGAGAGAGAGGGAGAGAGAGGGAGAGAGAGAGGGAGGGAATGCAGCAGCAGCAGCAAGGGGTTCAGTTCTATACCAGTCCGCCCCCCAACTCTCCATCCACCAGTTTTTTTATGGTAATTTTGAATTGGCGCATGGAAAACCAGAAAGGAAATACAAAAACAAGTCTAAACATCGCAAAATGGGTTTACACTTGGATATTGATGAGGAGAAAATGAATACTTTAAATAAATGATGACACAGCAAGTATGTGTATATTTGTATTCTGTGTCTCTGTATTTTTACATTGTCATTTGGCGCAGATGCTTTTATCCAAAGTGACTTACAGTTGAGCTGAGCAGATAAAGGTGAGCAGCCTTGCTCAAGGGCCCAACAGTGGCAGCTTGGCGGTACTGGGATTTGCACTCCGATCAGTAGCCCAGAGCCTTAGCCGCTGAGCCACCACTGCCTTCTTTATTTCTGCAATTTAATATCATCCATCCTCTTTTTAGGTCTCTCTAGTCCGCTGACCCTTCCCAACACCACGGGCATCTCCAGCTTAGCCCATGAGGGCTTCTCCACACCAGCACCACCAACAGCAGTGACCTCCACCCTGCCTCCCATCCAGTCCTCCCCACCTCCCCCATTCTCCTTCAGCCCCATGAAGCCGCTATCCACAGCCTCCCCAGTCCCTGCTCCTCCTTTGGGTGGGGGTGTAGCTTACAGCAGCCCCACAGTCCCATACACTTCCCCTACTGCTCCGTCTCCTCCAGGCCCGGTGCTGTCTGCTCCGCCCATGGGGCCGCCCACCGCTGGCTTTACTTCCAACGCGGGCTATGACATCACACGCGGGCACGCCGGTCGCACACCACAGACTCCGCTGATGCCTAGCTTCTCCAGTGCGCCACCCATGCCAGGTAGGGCTGCTACATTAGTGTACTACTGAGTGACCCAGTGACTGATGGTAGTGCTCAGTTGAAAAGGCAGCTTTCACACATGATGTAGCTCAAGATTGAGAGCAATGCAAGCTTATGTGGGGATTTATTGATACTGCTATAGTAGTAGCATTAGTCATTTGTAATTTAATCTGAGGTTGGTGGTGTGGTAGGGAAAGCAGGGGGTCAGAGGCTGTTATCTGAACGCATGAGTGGAGGGCAGTGGAACTAAGCCTACCAATTTCAGCCAAGGTGTAGCTGTCAGATCCGAGCCACGTTCATGAGCCACCACCCCTGCGTGCAAAATTTTTTTTTTTCTCTCTTACGGTTTGCCCCCAATGTCAATAACCGTCTTTAGGAGTGGTTACAAACCCAATGATGCGACAGCCAGTGATGTCTGGTGGTTTGGAGGTTGGCTCTCCCATTACCTTTCCAGAGGACCACGAGGATCCCAGAGACACCCAAGACACCACCTCTGGAGGTGGAATATGGGGCTTCTTCAAGGTAATTGGCCACAAAAAAATTTGGACCACAACTGTATTATACCATAGTATACACATTTTTATGAAAATGTGATCTGGACAATCTAAAAAGACTCTTTTGACTTAAATTTAAATTAAATTATAAACTTAAAGCTGCTAGATATAAGATTTTGGAATTTCGCCCTCTCTGGTTAAAAAATTACTATTGCGAGCTACTCACGGAAAAACATTTTGTAACGTGGGCTGTGCTGCGCCCTTCTCCACCGCATGGATTAATCTGATGGCTGCGAGTGCCAAGTCAATACACACTCACTGAAAACTCAAGGCTGTGTCCCAAACCGCTTACTGCGCACTGTACTGACATACTACTTAGTACGATAGTATGCGGTTTGGTACGTGACCCAAGTATTCGTGTGAATCGGATGGTAAATCGAGAAATCGAGTCGTGCAGTGTGAGCAGTAGTCAGATGACAATATTTCTCTCGTCGTACTGTATAAGCCCGGCTTAACCACCTCGCTAAAATGCAGCGTGGTGAACAAAACCATCACGTCTGGTCGCTTCCAATGTATGCATTTTTATTACCTGATCGGGGCTCTCCGTGTATTTTGTTATCTGATTTGTATTCTCCGGCCTGTCAAACACGTTAAACTCGTTAGCCACACTAGCCGGATATAGTTAGCCCGCTAGCTAAAACATAGCAGAAGCTTAAAAGACACAGATCAGTGGATGAAAAGCCTTGATCAGCTTGCTCTTACCCTATATAACCGAGTACTAAAATGCAGAGGAACACACCACACGCAGCTAGTTATCCACTAGCCAGCTATCGTTATCTCTTTAGCTAAAACAACTTCTCAACTAGGTAGTAATATAAATTTTACAAGGAGGATAAACAGGATGACTATCAATCACTAGCTAGCTAGCTACCTCCATCGCTACTGAATCTTTTCTCCTCTTATTATAGAAATGTGAGAGTAAAACTGATTCGTTTATTATAGTATTAGGTTAGACTCTCTCACTGTCTCAGTCCCTTGATTGGCTGCTGGCTCTTGCCTGTCACCATGTAGTCTGACTTCTTTCGTGCCTAAGGTTGGACATGATGACGTTTGACTTATCTGAGCTGGCGTATGACGCATGTGTACAAAACTTCCGTCAAATCTGACCTGAAGCCCCTAACACAGCTCTGACTGTGAATTACTATTACAGGATTGCTAGGGTGACTCACAGCAGCTCAGGAACATCATGTTTTCTCCCCTGACTCCTAAGTTCCTTATAAATCGTATTGTTTGTTGTGTGAGTTTGGGAGACCCATAGCTGCTGTGTAGCTTTTATTTACCGTGAGCTAGCTGAATGAGATGCCTCATTTATGCCTGACAAATTCACACTGGCGCATAGGGATGGCGTAATCACGCTTGTTGTGGCTAGGTACCTCGACGTTGTTTACGCAACACTCATTCTATATATTCTATATTAAGATTCTGTTTTTAGCTGCTGGGTGGGAATTTTGCCATCTCATCCATGTGATTGTTTCAGGGTGTGGCCGGTAACCCCATGGTGAAGACGGTCCTGGACAAGACCAAGCACTCTGTGGAGTCTATGATCACCACATTAGACCCTGGAATGGCCCCATACATTAGTGAGTACAATTCATTCATAATGCTTCATAGTTAGAACTAAGTCCTGATATTTTTTCAAAAGGGTCCCTCTAGAATAGAAGACCCACAGCTTATGATGTGATAACACACTTTAATATGCTCAGTCAAACTGAATTAATTGGCGTTCCTGAATGTGACAGAATCAGGAGGTGATGTGGACATTGTGGTGACCTCTGATAAGGAGGTGAAGGTAGGAGCAGTGCGGGATGCCTTCCAGGAGGTGTTTGGCTTGGCCATGGTGACCGGGGAGGCAAGTCAATCTAACATTGCTCCTCAGCCAGTAGGCTACGCAGCAGGAGTCAAGGTGAGATGACTCCATATTTAAAACTACTCTTTTTAGTTGCTCTGGTCTAGCCAGAGACTTTACCTCTTTTCCGGTCAGGTGTTTCATTTTCCTGAATTAGAGAAACAATTTTCCTCCCAAATTTTGATACTATGGAGTTTTTTTTTAAAAACTGAATAAAAAATTAAGTATACAATATGAGTGACAACAAAATAGTTATTGTTTGTGGTCTGTTCATTTCATATGTAGCTGGTTTGTTAATGTGTCCTTTACCCCCTTTAATCTGAGCTTAATATTGTAGTTACTTTGTATGTATTTCTGTGTTCCTTGTATAGTATAGCTATTTAATGTATCCCTTGTTCCATTTTTGTTCTTTCATTCTCCCTGTCTCAGCATGTCTCCTTAAGTCTTATTGTAACATTACTGCACTCGATATAGTTCATCCCACCTTTAGTGGTATTTATACTGTAATAGTCGGTAAACCTTTTGCACTAGTTGTGTCCGTTGCCAAAATTGTGTGTGTGTTTGTGATTATTTACACAACTGATAAATGTTCAAAAATAAATTTTCCCATCTGTAGTCTATCAGCCAAGTTTGTTGTCCTAAGTTTGCTACTTTAGTTTTGCACTCGAGCTACAGGGCTAATGTTACGAACAAGTAAGTGAAGTTTATAGCTACCAGTTTAGCATTGGGGTTAGAGAAAATTGTGTACGTTTTCATTTTTGGCCGAACTATTCCTATAGCAGCTCATGTTGTGGCATTATTGTACAGAGTTGTACTTTAAAAAAAACAACAACATGTTTTGCAGTTGAGTGTTTTGCTACTTGGAAAGCTGAATGGTTAAAACGGTGCTGTAGTCTCATAAATGTGTGTGATTTTCCATCTCTGCAGGGGGCCCAGGAGCGCATTGACAGTCTACGACGTGCCGCCATAATCCACGAGAAACAGCCTGTGGTCTCCGTGGAGAACTTCATCGCAGAGCTCTTCCCAGACAAGTTAGCAGAAAGAATCCTCTCCACGCAGCGCATGATCAGAGTCTAGTTTTTCTCTTTCTTCTCTACATCTGTCCTTTTATAGCGACTTTGGACCTCCCATTGCCATTAGTGTGTGCACTTTTAATTTGGTTCAGTTACCCTGTGTAAAGCTCTCAAGGTGACAATTTATAAGCCAAATGAACTGTCATCCTTGCAAAAGGTGTATTTATCACTAAGGCTGCTTACAAAGACATTTATGAATTCAAAGGTCTCAAGTTCGTAATGACTTAAATAGTCTGTCTGAAAGCCTCAGTTTAAATGACACAACTTGTATCGGGTCCAGGAATCTGGCGACGTGTTCAGCCGCTGAATTCGGTGGAAAGTAGTCTTGAGAATGCCGGCTGTCGCTCTGATGTGTAAGGAGAATAGTAATGCCTGGCGTAAGTCTGTGGGTGGCATCAAGAGAGATGCAGTAAGCAAGGCCAAGATGAGCCACCGTGATCTGGCCCGATCTTATCACCAAACAGCAGAAGCTTGCTGCCCGATGAAACGACACCACACAGATTGAGCATGCGCCCGTTACGGCAGGGCTGGTTTGCTTAAAACGGAGAATGCCTGGGATACTTTAACCGTTTATGTTCCTCCATCTCCAGTTATTGCTGCTGTGTAATGTTTGATCTGAACATTCAGTGGCTTTTCCTAAAGGCCAATGTTAATTAAAGGACGCCTACAAACCATCGCCTTTGTGTCCTGTTATTATTCACTTTAGCTTCAAGGCAAAGAGAAGCTAATCAGTCTGCTGGAAGGAATAGCTTTTAAACACAAGTTACTTGTTGGTATGCGACATTTGGGTAGTTTTATTATTATTATTATTATTATTATTATTACACTTGTTCCAGATGATTCAGCGAACCGTCTGTCTTTGTCCTTTTGGCATTACTGCCCTTGCATGCCTTTGGCTGTTATCGTTGCCCATTTTGATATAATTGTGCTTCTCTCCGCTAGGTGGTTTGACATTGGCTGCCTAATTCTGGATGACCCTGGCTATGGCATCCACATCGAGACTTTCACACAAGCTACTCCTGTAGCTCTGGAACACGTACAACAGGTAAGCGACATTACTTATGCAGCCAGTGTTTTTTAACTACCCCAAAGCCCTCTGAAGCGGTATAAACAAGTGTATGTAAATATGGCAGGCTAGTGACGTTGCCCACAGCTGTGTCCCTGACGGCCTCAGCCAAGCCTTAGTAATTGGAATCGTATCATTCATTTGAAGTGCCTTGTCGCTTTGTTTCATGCATCGTAATAGAAGATCTACCTGCCAAACTGTCCACTGACGCTGCAATTTAAAAATGCTCAATCACGTCAAGCTCTCAGTTCTCCTCGTGAGGAGTGGTAGTGAATTTTAAGAGATTAACCAGAGCATCGTTGTAGAATTACTCAACACTACCAACACTTCAAGCTTCTTATAAACAGTGGCTTGAAGTATACATTCACTATACATTCATCTCATGTTAATGTAGTTGTCGTATTCATAATAAACGTAGAGAGAATGTTTTTTGACAGCCCTAATAATAACACAAGCACTGGATTAACGCTTAACACTGATATTTGGCGCTTGGTTTGAAGTTATACTCATTCATATTACTTGTGGCGTAGTTGCTTTGTCAGTGCAGTGGAGTATATCCAGTGTTTGGAATAGATTCTTGAAAAATGCACAAAGAATAAAACACGTTGGGCATTGGAAGCATTGAACACAACTTTGAGCGAGTAGCTCTGTGGTCTTAAAGTGCTCTCATCTCTTTGTTCACCTGTAGGCTCAGTCTCTCACTCCTCCGGATTACAGTCTGCGCTGGTCTGGCCTGCTCGTGACTGTCGGCGAGGTGCTGGAGAGGAACGTGCCCAACGTTAGCCGCACAGACTGGCACCATGCCTTCACCGGCATGTCCCGCAGGCAAATGATCTACAGCGCTGCCAAAGCGCTGGCTGGCACATACAAACTGCAGCTGCCCCCTAGGACGGTATAAGATCACCTAAACGCTCGCTCTGTCCTCAGAACACAGGCGCTGCCTGTCACATGGCGCTTTTTCAGCCAGGAGCAACCAGTTTCTACAGAGGATGTACCAAAATGTTTCCAGTACATGTTTTAAATCATGTGTATTTAATCTGGACAATAGAAATGCCAAAAGATAAAGTTCAGTCACCGTGTAGTGTCTCGGATTTCTTTTAAATAATTAAATAATAATATTATTTATAATAATAATAAAAAATAGTCAACGTTGCCCAAGAATTCTGAACAGGATTGGTCCTCTTTCATGCACATGTATAAAAGCAAGCTACCAATATAATAATGGTAGAATAGAGAATATGTGCTAGAATTTGAGACCCTGACTATGTGCTATGCGGCTGGAGGTTATCGCAAGTGGCCTATATTGATTAAGTCTACATATTTTGGAAAAAGAGCATGATCCATTTGAGGCCAACAATAGGACATCTGGTCCTAAAATAACATTGACATCCCAATCTGTAAATCACATGTAGAAAGGTAACAGAATGATTTTATTTTTTTAATTTTTTTAAATCAGTTTGCAAATACCAGATACTGGTACCAGTTTCTAGATACCCGGGCAAGTATGCCATGCACCATGACAGGGATAAAACAACAGTATTGTTAAATATTGCTTTTGGAATATTCTTTCAGGAAAAGATAAACTACTAATCAAGGACTGAGGGAATTGATCCTTGGCTGTGTCGTACAGTAGACCGTGGCCCATCATGCTATGTAATGCAGGCCTTTGTTAGTGAAGACTATTAATCATGTCCTGTATCATTTAATATCAAATAGTCATGGCTCAAAACAATTTGTATTGGAGTTATTTTGTATCGGGCAAGCAAGATCCTTCAAAAGCATAGATCTTTTCCCAGCCAAAATTTGTGCTTGGGTTACGTTGCGCCCGGATCAATTTGACTTCTAATAAAGTAGACTAGATTTTTTTTTTTTTTTGTAAATTAAGTAATTAAGTCTTCTAAAATATTAACATTTTTAAGTTGTAATTTTTCTAACTTTGCTTTTATACATACAGATTCAGTCCTACATACATGCGTTTCACCACGATTAGAGAACTGGTTACCCCATGAAGTGTCAATGATCTTTAACATTTGTAAAAAATCATACTGAGTCTTAGTCATACAATCCGTCCATCTTGAACATGGTTGATTTTTTTTTGGCTTGTTTTTTTTAACTCAGGATTGTATTTAGCGCTTTTTAAGGACAAGTTGTGCAGTGTGTATATAGAGTAAATATTTTCATTTTCTGTTACCAAAGGACATGCAAGCTACTAGTGAAAGTGCTTTTAAAGAAGGATACCTTTTTATTAAATTTTTTTAACAAAGGGACTGTACTTTTGCCTGAGTTGCCTCCTACAAAGTGGTTGGATTTGTTCGTTACATTTTTGTAAAATCAGAAGTAGGAACACTTTTTTTTTTTTGAAGAGTGGATAATCTAACGTGCACAAATTGCGAACTCTAAATACTTACCTTTACACTAGAGATGCTATATTGCTTTTAAAAGTGTAGTCATGATGACACTTTTGAAATTATTTGACATTGATAGAAAAATCTTACTTTGTAGAGAACTGTTTTTTGGCACGTGTTTCATTTCTAGTCCCTCTTCTCTGAAGTAACCGCCAAATTAGTGTTTTAAAAAAATAATCTTTAATCATGCGTCTGACCGTTTTTATGTTAAAAAGTCTTTTTTCCAACATTGTAATTTTTCGATTATCTGATGCCTTCCTCCTCGAGACTTTAATGGTGTTTATGCCTCGGCTCACAAGGAGCCTTTCATCATGTGCTACAGGCCGTGACTAAAATGGTTTGCAGTGCAATGAAAATATAAATCGGTGTCATTTTTTAAAAATTGTGGAGATATAATAGTCTCGCCCTATAAATTGAGGATTGTGCTGACAATGTGTGTTAGGAAAAACCACTGAGAGATTAAAAAAAATCACTTGGAGTCATTATGAGTGACATTTTTAATCATAGTTCTTGTTACTCTTAAAGCCTCTTGGGTAATGTAGGTAATGAAGGATGTTAAGTTCATATCTCAAAACGTTTGCTGGATTTAGGTCAGGGTTCTAACTGGGACACTCCAGCTTTTTTTTTATTTTTCCCTACACTCTCAGAAAAAAAGGTACTTAACTGTACCTTTTCTTGTCACGGGGTGGTACCCTCATTTTTTGTATGTATCTATCTTTAGTATGTATCTTTCACCTGGGAAAGTGCATGTAGTGTACCTTTAAAGTTTTACTCTAAAAGCGAATTAAAGGTACAACAGTGGTCCTAAAGGTCTTAGGTCCTTTAATGATGTTTAAAGGCACACTATTTAGTGTATATACACACTCACTGAGCACTTTATTAGGAACCTGTACACCTTCTCATTCATGCAATTATCTAATCAGCCAATCGTGTGG
>JAOUQW010000009.1:3592444-3605715 GCA_028565825.1 Olivaichthys viedmensis
ATCCAAGTTTGAGATTTATGGCAGTAACATAAGGGTTTATGTAAGGAGACGAACAGAAGAGAGATTGATACCACAGTTTATCAAAACAACAGTGAAACATGGTGGTGGATTTTCAATGTGCTCTCAGACTTTTGGACCCCACTATATATGTATATACTTATATACACTGCAACAACTTTGAATATTGAATAGCAGCAATTCCTGGAGTTTTTCTTAAACAATAATTTATTTTGAGTCACAGCAATTCATCATCTTTTAACATTAGGCTGTTATAAGCTGTATACACTAAGTCAATTTTGCTTTGATGTAACACTTGCCAGTGGTTTTGATTAAATGTACCTATAAAGACAGTCTTATATTGCACAATGAGTTGCAGTATACAAATAGTTCTCCATTATTTCTACTGTTGGCTATTTGAGAACGTGGTAATGTTCTAATAACGGTGAAACCACTAAACAAAAACAGCACAAATTTAGATCGGAATCACAAAAATTGGAGGTGTTTTGTTTGCCTTTGCAATGTATTATGCTTGTCGTTTCGAATTGGCAGCTGTCCTACATATTGCCTAACACAGTCATAAAACTCCCTGCTGTCTCTATATGTTTGTTAAAGTCTAGAATCCATGTCAGATGCCTAAATAGCCTCTCTTCGGTGTTAAGTGTAGCTGTGTACTTTTTGTAACAAATGCTTAGATTCAAGGTGACCATGAATGGTATCTGCTGCTCCCACCCCATACCCTGTTCTCCAAGGGGGGTATCTGCATGAAGCCGGGTATCTGCGGCACGGCTCAGCAGGCATGCTGTGCAGCCTAACACTAACTAGACAGACATAGGTGACAGAGGAACGCCGTGTGGAGGAACTGGCCTCCTGAGGACTGCTTCTGTGTATTAACAATAATGTATTTGATTATGTAATATCAGTAGAAGACATGCTTAAGAAAAGTATACCACATTCTCTCTCTCTAAGCATTTCTTTTTAATCTTTCATTTACTAAAAAAGTGATATCAGCAGCATCTTTGCCCTTCAATTTTGAAGAAAAAAAAAAAGGTTGTTTTGCCAAGAGACATACACATACGTTTGCATCTAGTTTCTGTGGTGAAAGTGTGGGAGGTGGTTATTTATCATCCCCATTACTCATGCCCGGGGGGGTGGGGGGGACATCTGCACTGCAACACCAAAGAGTCCCATTTTCTGCTGGAGAGATCAAACATGCATTGAAAATATATAGGATGGATTGACTTATGAAAGTGAATTGGTGGTACTTAAAGAAAACCTCCACCGTCTACTAACCTGATCTCCGTTCATCACATCTGTAGTGCATGTTTGATTGCCACAGACAAGAATCTCCACACATTTCCCTGTACTAAAAAACCCCAACAGAAAACAAGTTACATCTAAATTCACTTATAATGGAAGTCTAAGGGCAATTGTTGAACTCCGTCAATAGATGTTTAATATTCAAAACTAGAGCTGTTGAACCATTAAGGTGTAATCAGACCCATTTTCCATTTTTCATATTTAGAGCCTAATTTACAAATACCTTTGACTAATAAATTCTTGAAAGTGTTCCAAGAAAATTCATATTTCACATAAACTTTTATTGACTGGCCCAACAACTGCCCTGAGACCTCCGTTATAAGTGAGTTTTAAGTAAGTGGGTTTTCTGTTCGTTTCTCAGTACAGGAAAACGTGTTGAAGTTCTTGTCTGTGGTAAGATACATATGCGGTAGATAGATATTATGGTGGTAAAAACTCAAGAAGAGTTCCTTTAAACCATGTACAAAATAATGGTTCGACATGTAACATGGTATACTTTTACCAATGATATTTGTATAGTTATGCCTGCACAAGTTGCAATCGGAACAGGTTGTGCATTCAGTGTTGGTGTGATTTTAATGTGTATGTTTATAGATATGTAAATGTTTTGCAGCACAGCTTCAGAGCTCTGCAGATGCGGCCATCACTGTTGAATGTTGCTTGAACTCATTCGCACAAAAGCTTTCTCTAGGTGCGGTTCTTTAATATCCATTCATAGAACAAGCACCTACAGTTCTTGTTGTTTGATTGTTGTTCTGCATTATGCAAATTAATTAATCACATTATAATGTATCTGTCCATCTGTCTGTCATCAGGAGCCAGGAGCCTGTGGTAGGATACATGTAGTGAAATCGTTTATAGGGGCTCATCTAGGATTCATTGTTGGTACCGGCTGAAAAATTCTGAGATTCCCTAGAATTGGATGATATTTTGGAAAAAGTCTTAAAGTAATTTCTAGTTGATGAAAGATTTATTTTCCATTAGGGACCCCTATTCTTAGACCCCATAATAATGATGAAAGTCTGTTTTTATGTTTAAAAATTTAAGTTAATTTCCAGATCAGGGTAAGAATCATCAGGACGAAATATGAAATCTGTGTTTACTTTGAATGTACACTAATTGAGTGTGAAATATGTAATTCAGGCATAATAACACAAAATAGTCAGGCAGCAAGATACCAACAGAGCTATACCACAAAGCACAGAGAGTAAGAAGATGAAGTGCAAGAGAAAAAACAAGTGAAGGAAGAGAAAAGGTACAATTAGAGAGAAGAGTGAATATAAGGACCTAGAACTGAATGTAGGATGAAGTTGGATGAAGGGAAAATTTTGTGTTATCTGCATTAAGTGGTTCCATCCCTTATGGAAATTCATTATAGTTTACTACGGTTTTAATAAGAGACACTATGATTTTACTGTGGTACTGTGGTATTGTAATTATGGTTAGTATATATTAAACCATAATAGTGTCACAGCGCTGGCTGGGCGGATGCAGGTGTGGGCTCCAGGCGAGGAGGCAAGAGGCAGACAGAATCAGTGGATTAGGCAAGCTCGGTGTCGGGGGGGCAGGCTTTGGGTCAGGCAGTGAGTGAACGGGGTGTCGGAGGCATGGGCAGAGACATATATTGTACAATCCAGTCCGAGGTCGAGCACAGGTAGTCAGTTGGTAAAATGCTTGGTAATGTAATACTCAAAATAATACTGAGCACTGAGGTGCGGGGCTGAGGGGTTCATATACGGAGGGAGTGATAGGAACCAGGTGTTAGTGCATCGGGGGGATTGGGATTGGGAACAGGTGATAGCGATCAGAAGCTCAGTCAACTTGAACGCAGAAGTGAGCAGGCCAGCTCGCTGCATGCTGTAGGTGAGAGCGGGGGTGTCTTGCGGGAGAAGAACACAATGGGGAACATTTTGGATGGCTCTCCTTGGCGCTGAGACAGCATGGCCCCTACCCCGGTATCAGAGGCGTCCACCTTGACTATGAAAGGTCGTGCCGGGTCCGGGTGCCTTAGAATGGAAGCTGTGGTGAAGGCCGCCTTTAGCGCACAGAAGGCGTCCTCAGCGCTTGGGGTCCAGGTGATCACCCCCTTCCTGCCCTTAAGGAGGGATGTGATGGGTGCTGCCATGGTGCTGAAGCCCCGATTGAACCTCAGGTAGAAGTTGGCAAACCTGATGAAGCGCTGCACGCCCTTCACTGTGAGGGAGCGTGGCCAGGAGGTGACAGCGCTCACCTTCTCTTTGTCCATCATGACACCCTAGGCGCCGATTACGTACCCCAGGAAGGCGATTTTGGGGATGTGGAACACACATTTCTCCAGCTTTACATACAGTATGCTCTCCAGGAGTCTTCGGAGCACCTGCTTAACGTGCCCCACGTGCTCCTGGAGTGTCTCTGAATAGATCAAGATGTCGTCTATGTAGGCGATTACTGTTTTCCCCAGAAATTCACGCAGCATGTCGTTGACCAAGGCCTGGAATACAGACGACACGTTCGAAAGTCCATATCCCATGACCAGATATTCAAAGTGCCCCGTGGTGGTGCTGAGGGCAGTTTTCCACTCGTCCCCTTCCCTGATGCGAACCAGGTTGTAGGCGCTGGGGAGATCAAGTTCCCTAATTCTCAATGAAGAAGAAGCTGGCTGAGGCGGGTAAGTTGGAAGGGCAGATGGAGCCCTGCTTGAGAGCTTCGGCCACATACTCCTCCATGGCAGCGGTCTCGGGAGCCGACAGGGGATAGATACTTGAGCGTGGAGGGACCGTGCCAGAGAGCAGCTCAATGGCACAGTCGTAGGGTCTGTAAGGGGGCAGAATGCAGGCCTTCGCCTTGCTGAAGACGTCCGCATGCTCCTTATAACAGGCGGGGATTTCTGGGGTGTTGCGGAGCTCAGGACTCTCTATGGAGGTAGAGGCTGCGGCAATGAAGGGGCGTGAAAGGCACTGGTGACAGTGTTGGGACCAAGTGGTGATCTCCTTGTTTGCCCAGGAGATTTGCGGGTTGTGCAGCTGCATCCAGAGGAGCCCCAGTACGATGGATTACCAGGGAGAGGCAGTGAGGAGGAGCGAAATAGTCTCATGATGGAGGGCACTAGTCTCCAGGGTGAGGGGTGTGGTGGGGTGTGTTATGGTGACCTTTCCTTACTCACCGGGGCTGGCGAGGCCGGGAACGCACGGGGGCGGGGTACAGGTGGCATGTGTGTTAGCGGAGGCCTGGATGGGCACTGCGCAATGGCGTGGTTGGCTTCACCACAGTAAAGGCACAGCCCGAAGGCGAGGTCCCTGCCGCACAGGTGGGTGCTTCCGACTTGCATGGGCTCTGGTTCCGCATGGGTTGGTTGAGCGAGGGGCTCACGGGGCAGGTGTGGGTCCCTCCACTCATGGAGCAGCTTATCCAGCCTGATCACCATGTCTATAAGTGCATCCGCGCACAGCCGCGCACGTGACACCCACCATACACAAGGTAAGATGGACTGATCACAATCCCAGATCAATATATGTAGCTTGTTGCTGTGAGTGAATTTCCTAAACAGTAATGGATTAGAACTATAAATGACGAACTAAATTTCACTTTGCTTGTTTCTACACAAACATTCATATGTAACGGTCGGTTACGGCATCAATGTGATGACCGTCATGGCAACAGTGGAACAGGTGTGTCTGTGTGCGGCAGACAGAAGACACAGCAGCCAGTTTCTGGATTGCTTTCTCTCTCGCTCTCTTTTTATTCTGCATACAGAGAGCAATATTTCAGCACTGTATTTGATGTTTTCGCAGCTACAAGTCCTCGCTAGCAAAATCTGTATCGGAGTTTGCCAGACTACGGCAAGCACTAGGGCCAAACTAGTGCGGAACTGCAGCTGCGCATGACAGGATGTTGCAATCGTGAAGCAGAAACTCAAAATTAATTGAACGTTCAACAAACTATACATATAAACATCCACAAACACAACGTATGAAACATAACCATCAAAATACATGAACTATAATTTTAGTGGAATTCACAATAAATTCAGTAAGGCTATGACGCTGTTACACCTACACACACACACACATGCACACACTGTTCACAGTTATCTCTGACCTTTCTTTTCTCTTTCAGGGGAGACATTGCTCACTGCACTGAAATGAATCTAAAATTCTTATTTTTGACATATTTTGCAATGAAAGGTTGTCTCACTGCGGTACATGCATTTCATACTGCTAAACCGATGGAGTGTCAGTACAGCTGTCGTGCTTTGTGATAAAAGCAGGCCCCCGTCTGCTCCGTGCCTCGTGCAGCAGACTGCAAGGTGTGGCACAGCACTGAACTATCACTCAACTGAGTCAGTATGACTGATGGGTTTATTTGTTACACTAGATAGAATGATATGTGCTGTGCCTATGACACCTTGTTTAGGAATTGAGACATAATGTCACAGAAATGGTATCTGCTTCAAAGGGGAAAATATAGCACAAATTTATTCAAGGGAAAACCTGAAATTCAGTTTTCAGAATCAAACCAAAGACTCTGAAGATTCACTACAGAGCTTGACAGCTGCACTACCAATTCCTGACACATTTTTGAGAATTACATGATGAAGTTCAGATGAGTCTATTTTTTTCTCTGGCTCTGTACTTTTGACACTTTTTACACGCCTGCTTCACTGAGCCCAAGTGAGGGAGCTAATGATTATCTATATTTTTGTAATGATTAAATATTTATTTATCTATTTTATCATTTTGTTAGGGTCAAAGTTATCATTTTTGTAGTTTTCTTTTACTACATTTTTACTAAGTGGAACAATGCTATCATTTTTTCCCCAACCCACTTTATGTGCTTGATTCAGTTTCTCTACTAAACAAACGTCTTTTTTTAAAATAAGATTTATATTGCAGAGATTATGTTTAGGTCATTTTGACCAAGTGTAACAAGGTAAAATAAAAATGATGTTAAAAATGACTGATCTTTGTAAATATGAAACAAAAATGTGATGTTTCATATTTACAATGACCAGTCATTTTAATGTCACACTAGCCCCATCTCTTATTAGACACACACCTGGCATCAGGAGGATCACCAAGCATGTGAAGGGTTATGAATATTCCATGAATATTGTTTATATTACTAATAACTGCAATGAGGACAAAATATAGTCAGTGTTAGGGGTAAGCGATATGGCGAAAATATAATATCACAATACTTGAAGGCATTTTCACGATACATAATATGCAACATTTTTTTGTTTTACTGAGGTTTGCAAAACAGTTTTGCCACATTAAAAGATATTTGAAAAGGTTTACACACTTACAAAAATAGTGTCTAACAGGGAACAAGAGGGAACAAATAAAAAAATAATTTTAAACGTGACTTGTTACTGTCAGTAATGTTGTTTTGAATCGACAAAAACCCATATAAACCAGTTTGTTAGCTAGCTAGCCAACTAATGTAATAACCCAATCATAACCAATTACATTATACATAGCGGAACCGAATAATTAAATTTATTCTGGACATCTTTCACTTGATAGTGCTGATTATCATACCTGTTTTTTCTTTTAAAGAAAATCCACAGATTTACATTTACTCATTTGGGTCTTGCTCAAGGAGCCAACAGTGACAGTTTTGGCAGAACCGGGCTTTGAACTCAAGAGCCACCACAGATATTCTGTAGCTACATATTTGTCTCTTTGCCTTTTCTGAAGATTGAAACTGCTTCGATTAAAAGGGTGTGTTTCTACCAGGGTTGCCAGATGGCGTCTCAGAAGTTGGGACATTTTTAATATCAGGAAGGTCTGGAAACAAATAACTTTGTGCTTGTATATATAATTACATATAAATATATAATTTAGTTTAGGTGCACTTTGGCCACAGTTTGATATGGTTTGTAGTCAATTGGTTTTAAACTGTTATTGAATTGGAAACAGTCAATCCAATCTGGCAACCCTGATTACAGAACCCCCTCTTCATGTGCGTGCTTGCTTTTCACAGATCTGAACTTAGTGGGTTCCACGTGAAGAAATCAGATTTGTCCATTGCAGTATGCTGTGTAAATCTGAAATTTGGATTGAATTAAAAGATCGATCATTATATTAATCCAAAGTGGATGGACAACGGGGATGGCAGTTTTATAAGAGGGATAATTATTTTCAAATTGAGCCCTGGTTACAACTGTATTGCTGCACTGCTAAATCAAGTAAACTGCAGTCATAGATGACCTGGGTCAACATCCATTGCTAAGTAGTGGAAAAAACAACTGGTTGGATGCACTGGCCAATTTTGTGGATTTAATAGCCAGCCTCTTTATACAACATAGCGTCAAGAAAATCAAAAGTGAAAGATAATTTCTCTCTCACTTTGTGTGTGTGTGTGTGTCTAGATAAGGTCCATGTGGAGGAGCCGGGCCGTATGCGTGCCGTGAAGATGCGTGGTGAGGGGCTGCTTTGGGACGACCCTCTGCACTTCTCGTGGGTGATGGAGGCCGAGCCGTTCACGTCCTCAGTGCAGGCGGGAGGCCCCATGCCCGCCACCGCCATGACACTCGAGCAAAAGACCACTTTCGCCTTTGTCATCTTCCTCTTCATCTTCCTCTGCATACTGATCGTTCGCTGCTTCCGAATCCTTCTGGACCCCTATCGCAGCATGCCCACCTCCACGTGGGCCGACGGCCTTGACGGCCTCGAGAAGGGCCAGTTTGATTACACACTGGCATAGGGGAGGCACACACAGCACACAGACACAAAACTGACATTATACAGCTAGTTAAGTGAATCTCACAAACAACCCTAAAGTAAGTAATGACTATAGGCAAACATCCTGTGACGTATATTACACATGTAACTACAAATTACTATATATATACACACACACTTTGGTCAGGATCTAAAACGTGACACAGTGTGAAGTTAAAATAGGTGCATGGTTAGTGAAATGTCAACCTGGACAAAAATAAGAAGTAGATCCACACACATGCACACACAGGGGGTTGCTTGAATGGAGCAGTCAGGGATTATGAGTGCTGCCAGAGGCAGTATGGACTGACGTGTGCCCCTCTGTGCCACAGGGAGCCTGGTGACGCTCATACAGGGTAACCCAAGCGCTGCTCCTTCCTCTTCCTGTAAACACCCACCCTCCTTTCCTCTTCTCACTGACGCCATTGATACCTGCACTGTTGTTAACTGCCAAGTAGACATCTTTAGAAGATATGTCCTTTTGAAGACCCTTTATAAGCAGTTCATAAATACTTCATAGGTTAATGCTCTTGTCTATAAAAGTGATGAGCCTTAAGGTGTGCACTGTTATTATCAATGCAGCTTAGTTTTGTCAGAATGCCCAGCGATTAGGATGTGTTTGTGCAGTGCTTATGGCTTCATTAAGGGCCTTTTATTCAATGATGCACATTTTGACATAGGCAAGTTGTTGTAAAATATTTGACATAGAAGCTATAGATGGCACTTACGGCTTGGGAAAGTTGAAGACAATTGGTTGTGTTGTATCTATCTGCTAAAAATAACAGTCATTTTAAAAGTGATTTCTGAATGAATCGTACAGTCAGCATATACTGCCTCATTAGCACAATGCACTGAATTTAGATCAGTTCCATTTTAATAAGCAATCTGCTGTGGTCCGCTTTGTCAGCCTTTCCATTTGAAGCAGTAGCCAGGGGTAATAGCTCATTTGCCCTGAGTAAATTCGTCGCTAAGAGCAAACGATGAGGAAAGCTCACTTTTCAGCAGTGCCTCCTTAATCGTTCATGTGGTGATAAAAATGTCTTGTGTCACGTCTGTCCAGCGTTTGGCTGAATTGCACTGGAGTTGTTCTCCTCTTTAGCGCTTTTAGTGTCTTCACCCATCAGCCTGCCAAATTATGTTGCTTTGCACATCTATGTTGTGTTTTCACCACCGTGAATGAGCCAATGAGAAACTAAGAGCACTTAAGAAATGACAGGTCGAGTGATGAGTTGAACTGCCAGTGATTTTGATGATGGCTGCCACTGTTTTGCATGCACAAAGCCACATATGAATGTGTGAGAGAAACAGTCTTAAAGCATGAGTATTGCACTGGGACTGGACAGACGTGTTCAATGCAGATGAGACTGTTGGTTGAGCTGAGTTCACTGTGAAGATCTGCTTTGCTTCGCTGTGAATAGGCTTGTGTTTGATACAAAGCACTTAACAGCACTTCCTGAATACGTCTCTGTGTGTCATCACAAATGTTCAAAAAAAGAAAAAAAAGGAAATGTCTGTTTAGACAATTTCCAAAACTGTGAGAATATTTAGACTTAATTACTGTTAAAACTAATGCATTGTGTGAGCGCAATAGAAGACAGGAATACTTTAAAAATCCCCCCAAAAAACAGGTTATAGATTTTCAATAGTGCACCTCTTATGAAAGTGAATAGTGGTGATTCAGACACATGGTAACTCAGAGTCTTTGTTCTACAGCCACACCTGCATTTGACTTTTAGAGAAATGAAAAATAAACTATTAAGAATCATTAATTGACTCTTCCTTTTCTTCGTCTTGCTCTCTGATTATTAGGTTTTGTAGCGTGTCTTGTATTACTGCGTGTCTTGTTTATCTATAACTTATGTTGATACATAGTCTCAAATTTTATTGTAGAATTGAAGTGTCTTATTTCATTTTATAACCTTCTATCTCATTGTTGTCACATGGTTAAGTGAGCAAATAGTCATATTTTAGTGTGATTTATTTATTTCTCATTTCATTCATTCATTCATTATATTGTGTCATTCATAAATTCCCATCACAACTGATGGGTGTAGCACTGTACAGGTTAACAAATACACTCATGTTATACAGTGCACTAAGATAAATAAATATACTTCCAAAGGCAGTCACTCCAAATCTGACAAACTGTGTGTGTGTTTGACATGCTCTTCATATTTTCTGCATACACTGCATTAGTTCTTATTAGCACTCTCTGCACACTGTGACTAAAAAAAAAAACCCCACAACAAATGAGATGTGCTGTCAAAAGGCAGGCACCATCTGGAGGCACAATTGCTTTTTTGTCCACTAGGCTGCCTGCTGATTTTTGGCACCTGAATTAATATTTTAGAAGAGTGTGTGAAATATTAATTTTGGGTAATAAACCGAAACTAAATGAAACTATGGACAAAGGAAACCATACAGAGCTAATATTTAAAAGGTAACATTAATCCACTGATTATAAAATAATCCATACAATAGTGCAGATTTCGATTGAGAGTGTGGAAGAATAAATGCATTTATGCCCACCATGGAACTGGTCATAAAGCAAACATCCATTTGGACCACCAGGTAGCAGTAGAGCACAACATTACGTGCAGCATGTAACACAATGGCTGTGTTTCAATATTGATGTTAACTTGAACTCGTCGACTTCCCCTTGCCATTTATACTTGGCAGAATCCCCGTCTCCAGCTTAAGGGCCATTTTTACGCACAGGATTAGTTAAATACATTCTTTCCTAATTACAATAATCAATCAACTTGGTTCTAAAAACAAACTAAATGGCATATTTTGGTTCATTTGTACACTGAAAGAGAATTTTCACTCCCATTCATTTGTATGGGGAGTAGCAAATAAATGGGTGGAGGAAAACCTGTGTTACTTGTTTGTGCTGTTTGTGCCATAGAAATGATTGTTTGTGCCGGTTTGGTTTTTGAGATATTATAGCATTATATATCAATGTAAGTCAATGGCCAAGAGTGTGACGTCATGGGGAATTAAATGTGTAATATGTCAAAAAAATCAAACAGGCACAAACTATTTTTGTACAGCACAAACACTAATTTGGTCACATTTTTGATTTGGTTTTGAGTTAAGTGGGGTTTAATGCACTGTGACGTCACTCTCGACCCTAGACTTTCATTGACATATAGCCCTTATAATGTCTCAGAAACCAAACCAGCACAAACCAATGATATAAGTTTTTATTTCATTTCTTTTTTGATGGGGTGCCAGCTTCACAGAGGTTATAGCCTACATAGGAGATCTTTTTTCTTTTGTTAAGTCGTTGTGTGATGTGTTTTAGGGGCCATGTCAGATTCTTCCATTGGTTAAGCGCTATTTTGTTGTTAAGTCGTGTGGCTGTGTGCAGAGAAATTTTGAAAAGCTTAAGCCATGTTGATTTGAAAAACAAGACTAGAAACAACTGAACGCTTCTTTGGTTGATTTTGAATTAGTTCTGTGTTATATTTATTTAATAATGTCGCTATCTAAAGTCAGCTAACTGCTGTAGGTCTTCTACATATCTAGCTGGTTAGCTATTTGGCTTAGCTAGACAAGGCAATTATGTTCATTTTGTTCAACTAAACTCTTTATTTTCAATTTTTGGGATTTGATTTCATTTTTTGGTTTCTGCCACCGATAGCCAATTCAGCACCATGTATGACAGAAAGGTCTAGCAATGACCTTTTTTTTTGTCCATGCCTCGGGTTATTGTCAGCCAAAGCCTTTGAAGAGAACTGCAGTGTTCGTAAAAAGGCAGGTTCAGGGTGAACAAAAGTCCCTCGTCTTAACAATGACTAACAATGAAGATGTATCGCCAGGATGGAGATTTCAAAATGTGAGGAATTTAAACCATTAAGTACACAGGGACCTCCAAGCAGTTCTGTGTTTCAGTCAGGAGAGTCATTAAAGTGACAGTGGAAATAAGCAAGGTGGCTGGTTAGTGTTAGTCACGAACAACAACCGACATTTGTGTTTGCTTGGTGCACACACAGGTGATAGGCTTCATCTGATAGAGACATCCTGACACACTGCTGACACGCCCCTTGTTCAGCCCTTTGGAAACAATTAAATTCTCTCCCATTTAGTTAGCTAGAACTACGACATTCATTTACTCAAGACATTTCCATTTCATTCTAGCTACGGTGACACAATAACAACAATAACCTGAAGCATGGACAAAAAGTTATTTCTAGATTCATTTCTTTTGTCATCCGTGGTGCTGAATTAGGTGGCAGGAAACAAGATAACAATATTTTATTAATCCTTTAATGAAATCAAATGCCAAAATGTGGAAATAAAAAAGTTGAACAAAGTTAGCAAGACTCAACCATAATTAACTTATCTAGCTAAGTTAAATTACTAGCTAGCTAGATAGTAGGCCTACAGCAATTAGCTGACTTTAGATATAATAACATTATTGAATATATACAGTACCCATGAGAATTATTGGCACCTTTGGTAAAAATGAGCAAAAATGATTGTATTAAATAAAAATGACACACAATAATTCAAATTTTACACTCAAACAATTGGAGAATCATTTCTCATATTATTCTGATAGAAATCATTTTTTTAAATAATAGTATTTTTTCTCAAAAACAAATGTGGCACAATTATTGACATCCCTGAGGAATATTTAAAATAAATGCAAACAAACTGGCTTCCTCAAAACATTATATTACTTGTAAATTGCTCTCAGTCCCCATGAACTCTGTTATTGTCTTTCACCATTTCCTGTTTTCCTGGGGTATAAATATGAGATTACACACATGTAAAACACCTTTGTTATGCATCACCATGTGGAGTTCCAACACAAAAGGGACAGATGGTTGTTGACCTGCCAGACCTAACAGATATAAAAAATTACAAAAGCAGTTAAAAATACTATTAAACACAACCATGGCCATGATAAAAATAAAGTCTAAAAAAGTTGAAAATTTGTACCCATAGAACATACTGTCCCCCCGCACAATGAGGAGGATGGTGAGGGAGGCAAAGAAGAGCCCAAAGTTCACAGTTTCAGAATTGGACAGTTTAGTTGTTTCTTGGGGTTGTCAAGCTTCAAAATCAACTGTGATACGGCACCTCCATAGCAACAAGCTGTTTGGAAGGAGGGTACTAATGAAGCTCTTCCCGAGAGCAACTCACAAAAGGAAGCACCTGAACTTATGTTACCTTCTGGCTCTCCCTTTTAGTTATGCTGTCATAGCTAGACCTGCCGGAGTCCCCGCTTGCACTCTGATC
>JAOUQW010000009.1:3611241-3635749 GCA_028565825.1 Olivaichthys viedmensis
CGTTATCTTTGTACTCCAAATTTACAGTAAATATTTAGACAATATTTAAGTAGTTAGAACATTTATTTAGACACAAGACACATACCCTCGTTCGCAATCACCAGACTTCTGATCTCTCTCTCTCTCACACACACACACACACACACACACACACACACACACACACACACCTGTTCTCAATCACCTCTCAGTATCACACACACACACACTGCGAAGTTTCACGCCTGCATTTTGTAGTGACGAGTCCGAGCCTTGTTTTGACTAGTTTCTTGTTACTGAATCCGCTTTTGCCTCGTGATCTTCTGTTTGCTGATCGACCCGACCTGTCTGTCTCTCACTTCGACTTTTTGCCTCGACCTTTTATTCGACGCCACGGTTAAATCGTTTAAGTCCGCCCTTGCATCCGGCACTTGCACTGCTGCGTGACACCAACTTTTGATATACAACAGAAAAATACAGTTGATGAAGGTCTTGCAGAAACGCATACCTTTACAGGAATCAATACCGGTAAATAAGGTGTACCGCCCAGCCATATTTGTTACGGACTTTTGCTGCTTGAATTGACATTTACAATCTGAATCGCAGTGCGCTTTTATTTTTTCGATTGAACTAGATTTTCTTACTGTATTCGTCTGCCGGGCGTTACTGTGCTACAGATCCATGACGGAATGGAAGTTCCGCTTTATTGGCTGCCCTGAGTGGATCTTAAACAGAAATCAATGTGTGTGCCAATGCAGCCCATTAAATGGGACTGACTGTCATTTGCCCTTAATGTTTACCTGCTCCTGGCTTGGTTTTCCCATACCGATGATGTGTCACGTTATTATCGCGCGGTAAGTCACGCTTTGGTGTTGCTTTGGCAGAGGTTATGCTCCTGTTGGGGAACGATGTGCGTTTTATCGGTTGACATGATCAGTGTGTGACAGCAGGAAGATGGTGGCGGCTCGTTGTGTGCAGGACCTGAGCATGGAGCTGCATGATATTGACCAGCCAGAGGGAAGCCCTGACAGGGCAGATTTATTCAGTGTGGTGTGGCCGAGCAGAAGCAAATTGTGCTGAAATATTGATGTCTTCTCTGCTGCCACTGCTGAGAGAGAGGCCAGCTGATTTTTCGAATGTCACGAACACAGAGTGGCTTTATGGAGTTGCCAAGGTACTGTAGCAAGGCCCATAAGTAATTGTACATTAGCAGAAGGGCCGGCGGATTTACAGCTGTAACGCGTGAACTGTGTAAGAGTTACAGCCCTTTTTAAACATAGTCCTCTATTTTATAGGCCCATTAGTAATTGGACAATTAGCTGCTCAGTAGTTTTCTTGGCCTGCTGTGTTGTTTGCATCATTAACTCACGCACCAGATCTTGAGTTCATTCTACATGTGGCATTCACATATGGAGTGTGGAGTCTGATCCTACAGACTGCACGGTGTATCTGGGGGAATTGACCGATTGCAGGCCATCGTGCACAGAATAACCTTTCTGACCTTGGACTGATTTCCAAATGCAGTGGCGGGCCATAAATCTGTTTGTACTTTAGCGTACTTTGGTGGAGTTGGTATTAATGGTATTCATGAATGCTGTGCATTATGGTAATCGCTTTAAAAAAAAAAAAAAAAAAAGGTTTTCTAATAGCCGTTTTTGAGGAGAAGAGAAATACTTCTCTGTTTTGGGATAATTACTGCAAAACTCCAACAGGATCAATTTTAAAGGAGGAATAATTTTTTTATAGGTACCAGAGTCTATAAAAATACCAGTGAGTCATAAATGGGTGAGTTAATTGTCAATGTAAAGTTTGTTTGTGTATTTATTTGTTTATTTATTAGGCAAGTTTTCTCACTAGCTATTGCAATAAAGGCTTGGGATGCTCCAGTCAGACTTTCTAGGTCCGATATACAGTGTGACAATTCTTTTGTATTGATTGATTTATTTTAATTTTTTTTACAAAGGTGCCATGTTAAACCATGTAAAATGAACCCAGTAAAATAATCGTCAAATAGTAAAATGTGCGTCTTCCTATGGCAACTACATCACAGATGGCGTGTTGGGACAGGACTCTGTCGTATTCTTGGCATTATCACCTCATTCAACATGCACTTCCTCTTTTGGAATGCTCCAGGCATGGAACATATCGTTGTACAGTGCGACCGAAGTCTCAGCTGTAGGCGAGATTACTTTATTTTGAGGTTTTAATTGACCCACCGGGCCGTTGGACTCGACATGGGGCACACGTTGGAACTCCAAATGTCAGTTGTAAAACTGATTGTTGTAGCATACTGTTATTGTGTGTGTATTTAAATCCAATGTCTTCCTCAACTGACAGTGGCTGGTGCCGTGCAGTTTTGTGCTTGACTTTGGCTGAATTTTATTTTATGCCGTTATTGATAGTTGAGCAAGTGTCGGCTTTCTAATGGCCACAGCTTTTGCACTTGCTAGTTTTTCATATTCTCCATATTCCTTTTAGTGTCAAGTTCTCAGATCCGGTTTGAATGTCTTTTTGTACACGTCACACACCGCAAATTGAATCATTTGAAGATTTGTTGAAAAACTGCCATACTGCCGAGGGCATCTTTCAATTTGGCCCACATATTCTTGCTTCATGCTAAATCGAATTTTGAGGTTTGCCAATTTAGATGCTCCCGAATGGAATCGTTTCGAATGGAAATCGACCAATTTTGATTGGCAACTGATTGACCGGAGCAACCAATCCATCGGCCCTGTGAACAAGATGTGTAAATTCTTTGGAAGAACTGTGCAGTAGGTTTCGGCACGACCATAAAACTCAAACAGTGCAGGATTAGAAAATATGTGTTTTTTTTTTGTTTTTTTTTCTCTCGTCGTTTTAACCTGGTTTTTTAGGTCATGTTGCAGAGCTGATATCTGAGCTCCATTGGATTTTTCCCAGACGACTTCCTTCTATTGAAGAGTCACTGACGTGATGTGAAACTCAACTCTACCACATAGCTGCCACACACATGCCCAGCTTGGTCATACGCTGTAGAACCAGGGGAGGGAGGGGTAGACCCGTCTGTCCTTCTCTACCTATTGTCGTGCAGTATTCAAGGGTACGTGGCACAGCTGGTACTTGAGCCTGACTACCAGGTGTTAACGTCACCTTATCTTGTAGAGGGTTCTCAGGAGGGGAACATAAGTCTCCTCAGGAGGACACTTAAGGCACCGTTCTTTAGAGATTTAAGTGATGTTAGCTCATGCAGTCTTGATTTTTTTTTTTTTTAAATCCTACATTTTTGTAAGACAGAAATAACGTAGAAGTTTTTTGTTTTTGAAAAAGTATTAACTATCCAAACGAAAGGAAACAAAAAGGAACAGAAAGACTAACTGAAAGACGAACTGAAATCGTGATTACCCCCTATTTTTTCGTTTCTTGTCATGGTGCTAGCGTTCAATTGACTGAACAGGCTGTTCTAACTTTTCATTTCAACTACATCTATTCAGTTTGCTAATTTGCTAATGATTACACCACACAAAGCACGACTGTCTGATGATGAAGCTCATATTTCGTACTGATGGAGGGAGGGAAGGCGTCTAATGTTACTAACTACATGGCATGCTAAGTTTCAGAGCTATGATGGTGATTAAAATATCTGACCAGAAAAAACGAGCTCTCGCTTCATCTAGCTTGCTAGCTACCTTTATTCACCCAAGTGTGATTTTTAAGATTCATGTTCCACACTGCTCATGATGGACCACTGACAACATGTACAGCTGCACTGCCAGCCAAGCTGTACTGATGAGTTGTATGTCCTTCACTACATCTGCACTGTTGCTTTGGTGAGCGAGGCTTACCCAGCAACTGACTGATGGACCACTCCACCAATCAGTGCTTAGAAGTAGCCTTGATTTGTTTTGGGTTTTTTTTTGTAGTTAAAAATTCTAATTTCTGCTTTACGAAGTTACAATTTCTAACATTTACCAGTTATGTTTATCTACTTTTGTGTTACAGGCATTGAGCGTTACGTTAAAGTACACGTTTTCTTCCCGAAGGTGTTCAAGAACTTTTTATTTAGGAGCCTTAAAGAAGTCTGAAAATGTGACTGAGCTGTTTTTGTTTTTTAAACATTGTTTTACATTTTTTGTAATTGATTAGTTTTTTTTTTTTTTTTTAACTGAAACTTTTTTCCTAGATAGAGATACTTGATTGACGCAGATCTCTGGGTAGTTTATTAGTGTGAGGAAACAGAAATGCCCCAAACCTGATGTCACCAGTGCGAATACTCTTGTTACTAAATTCCAAAGACCCATCATATGAGACGGACTGTGTGTAATATCACAAGAAAACATGGAGACACCTAAAAATAACCAAGCAAGTCTTTGAACACATTCTTGGGTATGTGCCCATATAAACGAGAAGTCCTTCGTTTTTAAATCCGGTATACGTAAGGAATAAAAGCCGCGATAAAATCGCAAACTGCTCTGTCCTGAAGACTGAAGTTTCCCGGCGGGAAAACTTAAAAGGAACGGCTTTACCTCTGACTGTTACAAAGCACTGACTTATGGAGTCTCCTTACATAAGTGTGAAATAAACCTTCTTACACAAATGTCATGGACTCCCTCTCTCTGTGCACGCCGCGGTTCCCAGCGTGACGCGCACTTCCGTGTTGTTTATACGTTTCATTCATTCGTTTCACCATGTGCTTTGTGTTTCCGTTTTCACGTCTCTGTTTTCATTCTGGTCACGCCCCCTCGTCTCGTCACTGACTGTTTCCTGATTGTACACCTGAGTCTTGTTATCCCTTAATTAGTTTGTGTATTTAATCTGTTTCTTTTGTCCCGATGCGAAGTATTGTCATGTGTTCTCACCGTCTTTACCGAGCGTCTATTCTAGTTCCCTTGTCTCCGTTTCTGTTTTCTGGTTCCCTGTTTTGTTTGTTTTCCATGCCCCAGTGTTCCCGTTGCCTTCCTGGCTTTGACCCTTGCCTGTTTTCCGTTTATGCATATGGACTTGCCTACGCTACGCCTGTCTGCCTGTACGTTGACCTACGCTCTGGACTATGACTACGATTCATGGATTAACCCTTCTAATAAACGCACTGAGATTATGCACTTGCGACCTGCTTCTTTACCTGCGCACAGCACGTTACAAGAAAGCTTCACCACAGCAACGATTATACGTCTGTCTTTGTTAAATAACAACACTTTTAAAAATAAAATAAAATAAAAAATTCCTGTTTGTTGTTAGGCTTACATTATCAATATGTGAAGTCCCTGTGAATTAGTTGTTACTATGGAAACCAAACATATATTAGAATGTGCAGATATATATACTTGTGATTTGCCGTGCAGCCGACGCTACCGTCATAGCCGTGCGGTTATAGAAAATTCAACAATACCTTCTGACCAATCAGAATCCAGAATTCAACAGCCCTGCGGTATAACATTGATCTATACAACTGAAACCAGTGGCAAAGACCGCGACATCGTTACATACCAGCAGTGTGCACATCTCCAATCACCATTTGACCATATTAGTGTTCGAGTTATGACTAAACGAAAACGTTATGAACGTTAATTGTTATTTGTCCTATTTTGCTGCAGATTTGTTGCCATGTGTTATTGCCCCTTTTTCGCCCATTTTGAAAGTTGGTGTGGATTTTGAGAGGACTTGTTGCCTGAGAGCGGTTGAGTTCTCATTAAAAAACCCTACACACCGAAGGCCAGAGACGTGTTCCTGGTGATGGTTCGGGATCATTTCCATGACTTTCCGTTATGAAGATTGGTATATTTTTATTGCTAAGGAGATCTTCATCAACAACAACTTTTTACTTTTGCCAAAACTAACCCGCGCTCGGTGCTGCTCGTGTCGTTCCGAGTGATTAATGCGTGTTTGTTTAGGCGGGCCATTTTGTTTGTGTATGGTCATTATTTATAGTGTGTTCTCAATTATCCCTCTTAAATTATACGCAGATGAATGTTTTATTGTCGGATCTTTCTCCAAGTTAAAGTACACAACATTATCACTGGCAGTTGTTTGTCCACCCATCATGGTCAGGGCTGTGTGTGCCAGGTGTGCTTTAAAAGAACAGACCAGATGGAGAAGGAGGGGTATATTTAGAAGAAAAAAAAAAACGCTGGTCTCCTAGCACCCAGCACGCCACATCTCCATAGCAATGCCAGTCTCTTGGGCAGACGAGAGGGAAAACGCTGTACACTGGGCTGGGCAGAACACAACAGGTATAGTCTCCTGTGGCCAAGCTGATTAAAGAGCAATAGGACGACTCGTGGATTGTTCAGGCTTCTGTTAAAGGTGCATCACTCGCACACACATTCATGGATTAGTTCAAAGTAGTGTCGGTATTTTCAGGATACTTTGACCTCGTAATGTCTTCTACCCGATGCCTTACATTTGAGGAAGTTTAAAGCGTGCATTTTCGTCTGCGTACATGCACACAAGCCGGTGTCTGTTTGCTGCCTTACTCTCACCACAGCCATTAAACAGATGGTGTGCAAGGGCTTTTGTGTAGTTTGGTTTGAGACTCTAACCCAAAAACGATGAAAAATCTTATTGAATAATTTTCAGTGACTGATTTGGCAATACAACCCCTCGTGTCGGAGTACATCCAAACAGCTGGAGCTGGAATATCATTTTAAGATCGCCAGAACAGCAGGATGAGTCGAATTGAAAAGCCTTGTAATCCTGTAACGATCAAAGCCTAACACAGGATCCTGAATTATCGAATCCTCAGAATAAAGATCCAGAAGTCAATCATTAAAATGTTGTTCATGTGGCTGGATATGATGTGTGACGTAGCTGATTCTCAACACTCGGGGCTTGCAGTATGACGGCTGTCTGTCTCTCTGTGTGTAGTGACACGCGCTGTCTGCTGCCCGTCACTTTGGCTTTCTGGAGCTGCGGGCACGGTTTCTCATGCCGAGCCTTTTCTTAGCTGTGCGGTAGTCGTTCCTGATTCGTTTTTAATGTAATAAAGCATAGCATTTCGAAAATATTTGTATTTTTGCATGGCTGGCTGCTGGTGTCTGGCTGTCACTTAGCAGAAACTGTAAATCGGAGATATCCGAATTCATTTAAGAGCTCCTTTTTAAAATGTTTAAGGAAACGATTCTCACAATCTGGCTCTTGGAAACAACCTATGACCTTGACGAAAGCTCGGTTGCCATTGATTGGCACTGGATGTGGTCACGTGTTTAATTTGGAGCTCTCCCAGATGATAATGCGGCTGTGTGTTTTTCTCGGCCCGACATGCTTGCTTTTCTCCACTTTTCTTTACTGGATAGAAGAAAACAGGGTCGCCTATGCTGGTCCTTTGTCAGTTTTTAAAGGCTACAAATGAGGCACGTTCTTCAAAAACAGTTTGGAGCTGCCGAGAGAACTTGTTAGAGAGGCCGTCTGCTGAAAGTCAGCACTTTATCAATCCTTCCCCTCCCTGGGTTCTTGGAAAGAAACTCATCTGATCTGTTCGGTTTAAGCCAAAATAACCAGCCTACTGTTCGGGTTTGATCACGGCTCTGTAGCCGGTGATAAGTGAACTCGCAGCAACAATGAGAGGCTTTGTTGCCTAGAGAGGAAGCCCAATTGGCTAAGGGAGAGATGAGCTCGTATTGCGTGATGTTCATTTACGTGCACAGTTCAGGTTTTTTTTTTTTTTTTTTTAATTTTTTATAAATATAAGCCAATTTTTCATGATGTAAAAGGTGTTTTTAAATTGGGGGGTGGGCTTCACAGCTTTTGTTAAGGGGTTAAATAAAGCAGATTGTCATGTTTCCATGTTTCCTAATTTAAAGTACAGCCCTAGACTCCAGCTAGGCTAGACTGTTTTTGGATACTATGACCGAATTGTCCCCTCTTCAGCTTGTCCATAACCCCCCCCCTGCTTTTTACACTGCGACCGACATTCACAGCACGTCAGGTGACTGGAGTTAACAATGATCCATTCGAAACGTAAACACATCTCCCGCAAATTGTCTGCTCGCGTGTGTTGTCTGCCCTTTTGTTTGGGTGTGACCTCCTGTGATTGGCCTGATGCGCTCTTGTCTTAATTCAGTAATGCTGGACTGTGCTAGCTCATGGGAGAACCCTGAGAGTTTAGGCAGTGGTTTGAATGCTTTGTGTGCGTCTGTGTTCCTACATGTGGGAGTCGTTTATCTGCAAGCCAGCTGGTTTACCGCTTCGGATTTGTGGTTCCGGCTCGTCACAGACCATGACCCTGTTTTCCCAGTCCTGCTGGTTGAACTACGTGTGCGGAGTTCGGTTTAATATTGAACTTGCACGGTTTTTTGGTTAATGTAGAAAATCAAAGACCCAGCATTCACAGATCCCTGTGTGAATATTTGCACATACATTTTGCTACCAATAAAAGGCAGGACTCCTGGTTTCTAGACCTTGGATAAACTTGCGTGTGTATATCGAGAACGCTTATTAAAAGCGGAAGCTAGGTGGCTTGGCGAGTGCAGTAACTGTGACTAACCGTAATTACCTCAGAGCATGGTTGTTTAGGATCCTGTGACCCCGAGGGAGACCCCCACAGACGTGGGTACCAATTGTGCATTAGGGAGACACTTTGAAGGACTGGGAATTGGACCAGATTGTTGTATGAAAAGCCAAACTGCATATAAATACGGTTCCTAATAGTCATTCTGCTCTTCAGCGAAACGGATAGGTCTGGCCATGTATGGCCCATCTGTAGTCGTCGTTGCTATTCAATAATCCACGAACAGGCTGCTAACACATGCGTGAAGTCTAATTCTTAGTAGGCTATGTTTTTTGATGAGCGTGTGGGATCTGTTAATAAATAAACACGCACAGGAAGAAGGCGCGTTCCCCAGAGTAAACTGCAGCCATGTCCTCCACAGATGGAACGCCATGTGAACTTGGGTACAATGAGCCATGTGATGCGGCGAACAGCTCCACCGTGCGTGTGTCGAATCATGGGCTGAATCATGCCGCTTCATGAATGCGACCTGATGAAACTCAATCAGAGAGCTGAGGACGGAAGCAGCCCACTTCCAAGATCTGGACTCGTTCCTGGATCGGGTTATCGTGAACAAAGTGCACTTCAGGAGGCACTGACTGCTTGTGCAATGCTGAATCCAAATTGCGTTTTCTCAACAAAAGCCTCTTTATCTCTCGCCAAGGTGACCTTTTCAAAAGTAGGCTGTTTACCAAAGTGTTGAGCGGCTGTTGAGGGAGTTTGAGAAAGTGCTCTTTCCTGTTGCGAAATGGGTCTGGCTGTCGAAAATAAAACTGGTAGAGACAACGCAGCTTTTTACAGATGACCAAATGGGAACGTGGAATTTTCTTTTCCACGGTTGTGTTTGGACTCGCATGGTGGGGGTTAGGATGAGTGGGGTCTTTGCTCTTGGTTTAGAGGTGTTGCGTCAATTCCTGAAGATTTGATAACCCCTGTGAGGGATGACAAAACATCTGATAGTAACAAAATCCAACAAAGTTGTCCGAAAGGGACGTGATTATTATTGGATCACCAGCTCTTTTGTTAAAAACGTTTATTATTCTGTGCTATTTTCATAATAGTTTGCGCAGCTCGCTTGGAATTTATCTTGTAATTATAAGTCCGTGTGTAAGTCGATCACGTCCTCCGTCTCGTCCACAGCGCTCTGTTTTTTTTGGGCAGATTTCAGACGTGTTGGCCCGCTGCACCGGTGTGACGCAGTGAATTTACGACCCTCTCTAATGTATTATAGGACTTACAAGCCAAACGTTGTCAGGCTGCGATGTACGCATGCATTTCTTCCTTCTCACAACAAGTCTTTTCAATTAACAAATGTTAAATGGCGCATTTTCCTCCCATTAAGACAAGCTTCCACTCCGACATAAAGCCCGATTGATGCTAATGTTTAAATGAGCTTTCCATCGGCTCACGGAGCCAAGGCAGAGGGGGAGGCGCAACTCTGTCAATGTAGTTTTAAAAATGCACATTAGTCAAACCTTGTTACGACATGAGGCTTTGTTTACAGCCAGCTAAATCTATTCTCCTCCCACGCCTTCAGTACTTATCTGATGACTTTTTTCATCAGACATCAGTCTAAGAAATGACCTCTAACCAGATCCTGCAGTTCTGGTTTGAACCACAGTCGTATACTGGCATGTCTCTTGATGCACTAATCAGGAACAGAAAAAAACGCATCAAATTCGTTCAAATCTTTTGCTGAATAGTAATGATCAGTTACAGTATTAGTTGATGGCACCTTTTTTAAAAAGAGAGCCTTCTTCCACTCTTCTCCCATATGTGTTCAATGCCAATATGCTTGTTCAGGTTTTTTTAAATTTCTTTCTTTTTTAAATGTTTCTTTTTTTTTTATTTTCTTTAAAAAAAATAATAAAAATAACCTTCCTGGCTGCTTTTACAAGTTCATTATGAAAAACCCATAAAATTCACCCCTCCTCCCATACATCATGCCATTTTTATACCTCATGCTTACTTTAATGAAGGTTACTTTTTTAAATCCACGCTCTTCCTCCTTCCTTGCTTTCTTGTGTCAAAAAATAAATGAATTAAAATAAATAAATAAATGAGACCACTTTTATGAAGCCTACGAAGATGTTTTATATTTTTTATCAAACAGATTGATTTAAAAATATAAGTGATGGAAAATGATTGTCCTGATTTTGTCATTTATCCTGATAAATTATATTATTGGACAGCATAAAGTCTTCTTATAAGCCACCATGCCCTTGGGTATCCATGCACAATCTTTGCTCTCTGTTCCTTGCATGTCCTCTAACGAGTCTTATTAACTCGAGGACAGAGTCACAGGGTCAGCACTAATGAACGGTGATGGATGACCGCATTATGCACAAATTTTGATCATGCAATTGGGAAACGCACGTCTCCAAACGGCCTTAATGCAGCAGAGACAGGAAGTGCCGTGCAGTAGTACGTTTCTATTGCAGTTGCACTGATGAGAACAGCCTTGTAGCAGCAGCGCGTCATGTTTTTTGAGTGAGAAATCAAGTGGGGTTGAAGCCATACGCTCTTTTTTGCTGTTTTTCCTTCCTCTTTTACTTTTACAAATAAAAAGCAGGAAACTAGTTTACAAGCGGACATGAGTGGAGACTTGATTAGTCATGTGTAGGGCAACGTTATGTAAGGCTTATGAGTGCAACACTCCACCCCAACCCTCATAGATCAAAGTACAGTATTTACATATGCAAATGCTATTTTATTTACAGAAACGGGTTAATCAGTCCTTCAAATAACTTTTACAAGATGCATCATTACTGTTCAGATGCACTGTTTAACTGACTGAAAACCTAATCTCTGTAGCTGATCTTGTGGGTAAAATTGTTTATGCTGTACTTTTTTTTTTTTCTCTCTCTTTTTCTCTTTTGCATGAGTAAAAAAAAAAACCCAATGCGAGGCATATTTCTTCCACCCATGAATAATTTGGCTGATTTTATATGACTTATTTTACAGTGTCCTTAATCCTCTAGTCTTTCAGAGGACAAGAATTGCACCGTGTTCGCTGATCGACATCATCAACGTGGTCTTTCTGGTTTAAATAACGAGGCCGCACTTATCACAGACAGCAATTCTATGTAGTGAAGGCTACACTAGTTCCTCATTTCCATTGCCGCAAAATGACATGCAAGTATGTTTTTTTTTTTGTTTTTTTTTAAGTAGAGGAATGTGGAGGACTTCACACAGCTCCAATCAGACCCTTGTGTTAAATTTCTTCACCCCAGTTCCAGTTCAGCGAGTTTCACTCTTGTTCATCAGACATGTTTGATTGAGAGGTTGCGGTGTATGTGACGGCGCTCTTGGGCTCGGAGAACAGACGAGAAGCAGAGCACCTGCATGCTTTTGAGGGATCACATTTTTATTAGACTGGTTCTCAGTTCCAGTAATGGGGACCTATTGGAATGCTCATTTTTGAGAATTTATTTATTTATTTACTTGCTTGCTTCCCCTCACTTTCATACCAGACTCGGCTCATGAGGACCTTTTATTATTTACATTGACAATATGCATTTGTTCATTTGTCCGTCAGCTATCCATAAGGCGGATTACTCTGGCAATAAGATCTGGTCTCTGTGACTGTCCAAGGCTGTGTAATCAACAACTAAAAAATAAAATAAAATAAATAAAAAAATCACATTTTGGACTGAATGTGTTAACCAGCAGACCATGGAGGTACCATTGCATGCCTGTCAGTTAAGGGGATTAAAGTTTGACATTTTCAGGAAAGATCCCGGTGTCACGATATCATGTTAACCATTAAAAGAAAAAAACAACAACAACAACACGCACACAAGCAGTTGATGACAATAAAAGGAAAATGTGTTCTGAAATATGAACATCAGCACTCACAGATGCATATAATTTAACATTTTCTTCATCCTTTTATTCCTTATGAAACGAGCAGAAAGAAAACATCGAGATTTAATCGTCGACCACGTTTGTTGTTCATTTTTTTTTCTTGGCTGTGGTGCAGAAATGTGAGCATGTTGATATTTTCTGTGCTTAATCAGGACTGAAAATTAAAAAAAAAAGTATATAATTTATATCAGCTCACAACATAAATAGGACGACATGGGCACCAAATATGGCTGAAATTTGATGTGTGATGGCGGTGGAACATGAAACACGTGATTTGTACAACCTCAAAAGTAGCTAGACGACATGTGAGGAAAAATAGCAGTGGCAATCATTCCATGTTTGTCTGGGCTAATAGTAGGCCACTGTTTTAAGGAACTGTCGGATTATACACCTTAACTAATCGTGAAGCAGAGACACTGCGACAAGCCTACTGTCTATTATTTTGCACCCATGCTGCACTTGGCGAGCAGCAAATATCTACTAGAAGGGGAAGACGGTGGTAGGTTAAGGGAAAAGGTGGGTAGCATAAAAAAGTGGCCGCGCTACAGAGCAAAACAAAAGGTCCACGTTTGCCAAATGAATCAGGAAATGAAGATGGACTGGAAAAAAAACTGAGAATGAAAGACCTGAAAAGCCATAAATATGTCAATTCTTTGGCAGAGTTGAGGACAAATAAAAAGCTTGAAAGGTCCCAAACAGCACGCCCACATAGCTATTGCCAATGTGTCAGCTAGCTAGCTAGTCAGATAGTTATCTGTAACCTCACCTAACATTGTTATTTAGTAGTAAATGTCCACTGGTGTCTGCATTTTGGCTGGGATTGTCGCAACATTGGAACCGGAAGTTTTGATCGTTTATTGGCCATCTGCGTTCTTTTCTATTGTTTTCATAAGATATATCAGTAACTCCTATCTCCTACAACATCGTAGCCCAGCGATCATTTCTAAACTACCCTTGTATAGTCTGCTTGTGCACATGCATAATGATCGACATGCAGGGAGGACTGCATGCTTGCAGATAAGTTTTCTGATTGGTTAATGCAGCTGGGTCACGCTGATTTACAGAGCCCATAGCCGTTAGGGAGATTATTAATAATAATTTGAATAATCGGGCCACCAGTCCAATAGACAAAATAATCTCGGAATGAGATACGACTTGATTGGTACATCAACAATATAAGAACAGTAATCATTTGCCTGATATCTGAAGGAAATGAAGTGAATTCTTTGATAGTCTGTAGAACTCAGTTGTGACAAAGAAACACGCACACGAGTAAAACAAGTTTAATAATAATAAGAAAAGTAAGCATTGATATGATACAGAATATATGAGAATGGGAAATATTTACAAATGCAATTCATTAAAAAGATGGGACAATTGGATAACTTGCAGAATGGAGCTGGATAGCAATCATACACAGAGACAGTGAAGGCAACGATTCAGATGACAGTATGTAAAGTGGGTAGCAGTGGTTATTCTAGCAATTATGCCTTTGAACAACAGCGGATCTACTTAATGAACTAATTATAGCTAAACTAACATGCCAACATTGAAGAAGGAAGGTAGAGAAGCCTCATAGTTACGTTCCTGTAGTGTCTCCTTGGGTGGTGTTGGTCTTGATCAGTGTGGGAGTTCAATGCAGTCAGCCGAGACATCAGTAGAGATAGCAGAGAGAGAGAGTTCTATGACTCAATGGAGGCACAGTTCAGCAGGGATCGATGAACGTCTAGCCGTGGCGTCGAGTCTGCTTGTCCGGGGATCGCGGAAGAAGTCTTTGGACTCACAATGTGCTCAATTCTTAAGTGGAGATCACACTGAAAATTCAGAAATCCTCCTGCAATTTCATCTTGTCAGTCTACATCCTACGGTGTAGACTGACTGAGATCAACACAAGATCAGCCAAAGTTGGCGTCAAAAACATGACCCTGAGGTCGATGATCGGAAATCCATGTGAATGGAAATCCAATACCCAACTCGCAGATGGATGTGAGGTTCTTAGATTAGGAGTGTTAGTTTCCCTGCCTCTCCTCATTCAGTGTTGCTGATTGGTGGTTCAAAGAGTGTCCTGGGGTGAAATTCCAATTCACCCCCCTTTAGCACTGCTCCTTGTTGGAGGTAACTTAAAGTATGTTAAGATGTCTAGATTATAAAATCGGGTTGTTGTACACTTATGAAACTTGATCCAAAGTTCCAATCATAGTTTTACGATTAAATTAAGACCAAACATGGCATCGCTGTGCTTTTATCTGTGCATTTTAGTAAAACAGAAGGATTACACATTCATGAAACATACAATCATTACACAAATTATATATTATATGACCTGGGCTGCAACGAGTGCCTTGTGACGTTCCCAGGTCCAGATGTGTGAAGGAAAGTGTCTTTTGGGTGTTATTCTATTTGAATCCATTGAGTTGTGATAAACTCTTTCAGGCCTTATTTTAAATGCAGGATTCGTGACACGGCTTCATGACCTGACACTTTAAGGTCGGTTTATGACCATCCCTGTTCTCTGGCCGGCAGAGTGTAGTTTGTATAAACAAGAAGTGTCTTAAGGGTTGTGGTGTCAGGGTGAAAGGGTGAAGGGTCTGAACGTTCAGATTTCTGGGCGCCTGCTGGCGAAGTTCCCACAGAATATAAAGACCGTTTAGACAAAGTGTTCTTGTAAATCAATTACAGCAGCTTTAACCACTGAGCTACCACTAATGACCTGATGAGAGAAATTAGGTGTATAAGAAGGAAGAGAACATGGACTTGTATGTTCTGTGCTCACTGATAATTTGGCCCACTCATTTAGAACCGTATGTACCATTCGTAATGTTTGTAAGGGATAATGGAGAATGCAGCTACAGATCAGTTGCTGATCCCCCTGTAATTACCCCCCCCCCCCCCCCCTCTTTTTTCTTTTTCTTTTTTCTTTTCTGTTATAAACAGCAGAGGAGCTCAATGTATTCATTACATAAGGGCGAAATTGACTGCTTGGCATTGAGGCCACATTTTCTTTTCTTTTTTTCCATCTCTGTCTCTCTCCCAGCTATTCAAGATGCACTGCAGATTACTGTGATCTCCCAAGGCACTGCCAGTCAATCCTGCCGCATGAAGTGTGAAGCGGTTCTATTTCAGTCCTCCGGCTATGTGCAGCCTGAGTTTTTGCTATAGTAAGTGAGAGTCTCCGCAGCACTTGTGCTCATGCTTAACACTTAGCGTTTATAGCTGAAATGTCTGGCTGGAGCGGCAGTTGCCGTTCGAGTTTGCTGGACCTTGGAGTTGGATAATGTGGGAACAACGTTCACTCTGTGATTTACAGTATGCTGTACTGTGTGAGAAACCATATCGCTCTGTGATGGAGTGTTTTATTGCATTGCACGTGGTAAATCTGTTCCACCCTGGTGAGATTTGGCATGTTCTCCCCCTTCCTTCGAGAGCCACTAAAACGGACATGAGCTGCGACCCATAACACGTATGAAGACACAGAAGAAAAGTACTAGTTTCAGCTTTCCCCCCATTATTTCCATTGTGACAGGCCTAACCTGCGGTAATTAACAGGGACTTAATTCCTAAAAGGTTGGAACCAAGTCCCCACAGTCTGCTTATTTTAACCAGACGTTATGCAACTGGTTACACCGCCAGTCGTTTCACCTTCAGGTTTAACCAAGCCTCGTCTTCATGCTCCCAGTTTATACGTCTGTTCTCCTACCGCTGCTGCTTTCCCATCTTACCTGGCACCATGGTGGGAGTGTTGACAAGCTCCAGAGCCTTAACAAAGCAGTTCTTTCTCCCTGCTTCCCCTCCCTCTTAATAGCCTAGTGTCCTTGGTGTAAGCAGAGCTTGGTGGGGCTGTTGATGACGTTATGCATGCAGGTACAGAGCTCATGTCGACAGATGGCTCAGGTGATGCACCCCAGTGCCCCTGCCACATGCTGGAGCACATGCCAACGGCGCCATCTTTTATAATTCATACGGCCTTTGTTTCCACATTTTAATAGACAGACCTGTTCACAGCCTGCACTTCTGATGCTGATTATTTTATTACAGTAATCTACAAATATCACTGCTCTTCTGCTGCATACTTTTATAAATACTTTTAAACATTTTTCATCCTGCTGCTAGTTGTGCATCTACTCTTAAAACACGCATTGCATTGAATATTCACCCATAACCACTGGACACACGGTGCAATTTAACTGTACGCATCTCAATACACACCACTCATTACACACCTTCATTTTATATTGCTGTATGGAATAAATTTCAATAAAATAAAGGACAGAAATATTACAATACAAAACGTTATGATTGGAGAAATCCCTTGTACATCTTGTAGCTAGCAAATCAAGTTTTGAATTCTGATTTCTAGCCAAAGACGGACAGTATGAATCAAGATCTGGATAGGATCTATGAATTTGGTTCAATATTGTAGTTCAACGAAGGAACTGGGTGTACAATACATAGGCTACAATTTGGCCTATGCTTCATTTAACCCAATTCCAGGCCTGAAAAATCTTTTCGCTCTTATGTCTATCTAACATCTGACTTGCCTCATAGCTAATGCACATGCTGCCGTTTTGTCACAAATATAAGCATCTTTTCAAGACGCATCATACGACACCAATGGCCTGATTTACAGGACATACAAACAAATAAGACTATTAGATTAAAGAAAAAAAAAAGTCAGGTTGATCTTTGTTTGGATGAATGAAAATGAATGTTAGACCAATGATATTCTGTTGTGCAGCCAATTAAACTCGCTTCCAGTGAACTTGCAAATCTAAATGTTGCAGCTTAGCAAAGCTACATGTTTAAGCTTGGGCTGGATACAAATTCCAATTCAAAATACAAACAAGAGACAGATGCTGCAGTCTGGATGCAAAGGCAAAACTCAAACCTACAGCAAACCGATATTACCAGGAGATGACCTGGTGGTTTGTGTTCTCTGCAATTCTCGAATTTGACTTTGATGATGAATAATGCCCAGACAGCGTTATTGAAAGTCATTGAGGTTCTTTGGGAAATGTAGCATCTTGCAGATATATAAGAAATGCTGTACGCCCTTATTTATATAAAACGTTTTATATCAAGTCACTGAAAACATCTAATATAACAAGGTTGCATGTCTATTCCAAGGTCATCCATATCTACAATAAAAACCACATGTCATCACTCAGTAATGGTGGTCTGGGTGGCTGATGAGGATCGCTGCCAGTTGGCTTGCCAATCCCTAATAAATGAGTCGGTGTCAATGAAAAGACCTGCTCTTGCGATGGTATAATTTTGGAGCAATGGTTATCTTAATCTGTCCAGACCAGAGCTGCAGCAGTGTGTGCCCTCTGCACCGCACGCTGGTATTGAACCACAGCTAAAAATAAATAAATGCCAATACACCCTCAAGCCCACTGTGGCCCATTTTGCATTGAACGGTCTTCCACTTCCTCGACATGGCCCGTGGTTGATCAGTAGTGGAGTTTCCATCCACCTCCTTTCATGCAAATTTTCTATTTGCACATAAGGAAACCTGAATGGAACACAGCAAGAATTCAGGAGAAAAAAAAAGACTTTAATAATGCTGAAAAAACTTTTCTTTTTTTTTTTGGCTGGAGTTGGAAAAGTTTTGGTAAAGAGATGATGATAAACGTTTGAACGATTGCACGTTCCTGTCTCTCCAAGATCGTTTTCGTTGGATTGGTGCTCTTTTGTCATCTGAAAATAACAGTTTTATAGTTTCCATCAATTACTATGATTAACTTTTAGGTGTAGGTCTGTATGTGCTCCTGGCCCTGGGTCGGCGCCTATCACACGGGATGCCTTGGTGTGTTCACGATTCATTGTTTTGCCTTTCTGACCAAGACTTTTTTGAGACTTGGGGACGAACTAAACCTTACAGCGTGTGTTTGGAAAAGGGGCGTCTGCTTTTGTGTAGTTGCCACGAGAGAGTTTTATGGAGAGTACAGGGCCATCATCACTCGCGTACAGCGGCGGTCCCTGAGGGACTCGAGGCTCAGCTGCCTACGTCAGAGCATTGTCCCTACACAGGAGGGAGTCTTCCTGTGTTTGACCTTCCGCAGATCCAAGGACGGATAACCGTGTCTGTGTGTGGGTGTGTATATATCTAGCTGACTCTGACAAAGAAGGAAGGACGGAAGTGGCAATAGGGAAAGGCACGAGACAGGGGAAGCTCTGACAGAATTAATAGAATTTAGAAGTCATTTATTAGGGGACCCTTTTTACACACAAACTAAGCCTGATTTTTTGGCGTAAGCTGAATTCCAGTGTCAGTGGGGATCCTCCGTTAAAAGGCCTTCTCGTTTAAGACCAGGCTTAATCTGATCAGGAAAATGAGCACTATGAATATGGTTCATATTTATGCGCTCTTTTGGCCGGATAATATTGCTCAGTCATTTGGCAAACGGCGACTTTACATTCGGCTCTGTGAGCTCAAGCACATTCCGTTTTAAGATCATGCAAGTGCTTGATCGTTTTCATTGTGCTAGCCATGTCATGTTGTCATTTCATATTTTATATCACGCTGTTCGTAATGGTACCTACCTCTCGTTGTAGGAGCCGTTCGAGGATGGATTTGCCAATGGCGAGGAGCTGACCCCTGCTGAGGAGGCTGCAGCCAAAGAGGCAGCCGAGCCCAAAGGGGTTGTGAAGTTTGGATGGGTCAAAGGAGTGCTGGTAAGTGCCTCTATATCAAATTGGCTTCCAAGTGTGTCTGAGAAACGAGCAAAGAACAGAAACACTGATAAAAAAAAAGAAAAAAAAAAAGCTTTGATGGTTTTTTTTTCTTCAGTCCAGTCATTGCTGATCTGTATTTTTAGTTTTATCAGTATGCTTCACACGCTTGATAAAAGTATCCTTGATCTGTGCTTAGGTGTGGATGACATGCTTTTCAAAGCTCTCGCTCTTTGAGGGCCTTCCTACAGGCTCAGTTAGCCGAGCCACAGAGAGTAAAAGTGTGTCACCCAAACGTAGCAGGAGATCTGAATGAGCGCGAGTCGCACTCTGCTCAGGATTTTTGACCCCTGGTGGGAATTACACTGCTCATTGGTCCCACTTGTTCCATCGTGCCTATAGCCGATGCTAGAATTTTGTGATGTTGTTTTAGACGTGCTAAGACTTTCAGCAAGGTGATGCCTATGTGGATCTTTAAGAACTCCTGCCTTTAAAAAAAAATGTGAGCGAGAGAGAAGAGTATGCTTTCAGCAAAATTTTGATTTAAGTGATGGATGATTTGCATTTTGGCTTCAGAGTGCATGGATCATCCCTGCGTTTCGTCCCTCTTTTGTATTTTGACATGTGCAGGCCATTCTTCCTCTTGTTAATAACATTGTCCTTGTTTCCACGTACTCACTCTCGAACACAAAAAGCAGACACCCGTTCAAGGCGAAGGAGAAAATCAAGACGCGTTTAAACGCATTTGGTGCATCACACGATGTTCGTGTCGTTCCTTTTGAAGATATTTGCTTGTCAGTACATTGACGTGCCTGACCTCATTCGGTTATATCCCACATTTCATCGTCACCCAGTGTTTTTCATTCAAAGGTCAAAGAGCATTGTGGAGTGTAGATTACACCTAGAGCCCTGCCCTTAACGTTGAGTTTTTCCTAGGTTTGGGAAAAGGGCTTTGCTTGCTTGTCTAACCGCCATCCTTCCTCTGCGCAGGTCCGCTGCATGTTGAACATTTGGGGTGTGATGCTCTTCATCCGCATGACATGGATCGTGGGCCAGGCTGGAATTGGTAGGTTTCAATGTCTTTGTGCGGCTCATGTGAATTAGCCTCTTAATTCACACAACCTCCATGGCCTTCCATCACCCTGCCGCCATCCGGCATCCACACGCTAAATGTTGCTGCAAGGTGGCACCTGCAGCTAAATGGCACGCACAAAGCCATTTTCCAGCACCATCGCAAGTACTGACACAGCCGCTCAGAAGGTGTGAATTATTGGACGCTGCAGAAGCGTGCAATGTGTTTGATGGGCTGTGCGAAATGTTTATAAGCGTGGGAATGTGAAAACCATTAATACTGGCTGCCGTTTTGCCAGGATCCTGAAATATTTCGCATGATCGGTAGTTTATAAAGCCATAAAGGTCATGTGTACGGTGTGTACTGTTTTTTATATGCACTTCAGTTTCCATGACAAAGCCAGATTAAAAGCCAGTGGATGTATTCGGGAAGATCTGTGTTGCATTAGTTGCCAATTGATGCACCACTATGATAAACCTTGGCCGAGTCCTTAAAAATTCCTGAAGGCCTCTGACTTTGAACTGAATTCTGCCGCCATGCTTTAAGAAACAAGTATGTCGATCTTTCATTCTGATGCTGTTGTTTTTTTCTCCCCCCAGTGTACTCCTGCATGATTATTGCCATGGCGACTGTCGTGACTACCATCACGGGCTGCTCTACCTCTGCAATAGCGACCAATGGCTTTGTGCGAGGAGGTGTGTAAGCTCACAGTGCGAAAAACACACCACGTATGACGTGACGTACAGAGCTGGAGCGTGACCAGTAGGATGTGCTCTCACTTTATCTCGCAATGCAAGATCTTGCACAACATGAGCCAGATTCTGAGGGTAGATTAGATGGCCTTGACCATCACAATCTGTGTTGTCAGTAGGGCTCTATAAAAGTCACACTGCTCTTGAGTGACGGGAGCTCTGTGTTCAGCGCTCCTCTGCTCTTACACTGTAGTGGCCTTGAATCATTTTCAAGCGTTTCCATTGTTTAATAGTGCAATAAAAGCCGTCTAGCAGGTGCTGTCTTGTGCAAAAATGATACCATAAACGTTACTTTGCTGTATTAGTGTAATTGTAATATGCCCATTTTGTTACGGTAGATGTGTTATTCCAGCATTTATGGTAATTTGCTTTATGAGGGACGTTAACTATCGTTGGCTTGGTACTAACCGAACATTGTAAATCCCATAGTCGCCAAAAATTAGCTTTATTGTAGCGGCAATGATCGAACAAACAAAAGCTACTTACAGGGATTACAATAAGGACTGTAGCGAAAGCTTAATCTCAGTGCAGCACTGTATTGTTTCCTATGGCAACAAAAACTAAACCACATTATACCAATATAGGGTTTTCTGAAGCGTCATTTTAGATGTAGTACACACATTAAGTACAATTAAAAACGCCTGGTACATTAATGTGGCTTGTACAACATGTATATGGATTTTATTCTTCTAAGTAGACAGTATTTTCTTCCAGAGTGACTTATTGTACGGTTTTTCCATTTTATTCCATTTTTGTAATCCACTAAATCGAATGATCATACCCTCTTTGTACACCGACATGTCATCACATCCTCTAGGTTGGGCAGGATATTGCATGAACCATCAGGGTGGACTGTTAAGGTCATGCGCAGAATTAATAAGATGCTACCTTTTTATTTTTATTTTTTAAGCTGATGTGTCCTTGTACATCATACACACCAGGTCATACTACTCCACATTACACTGCCTCTTTGCTGACAGACAAACCCAAGGGCTAAAGTGTACATTTACTTTGTGGCATGAGAAGGATATTTTGATAAGGACGCGTATCAAGTGAGGGAAGTGTTTAGTCTCGAAGAGAAGAAAACGTACCGGCCAAGCCGCACACGGTGAAATATGAGTACGTATCGGGTCATGGCTGAGGCTGGCCAACCCTGCACTAATGGTGAGGTCATCAGAAGGGTATGCAGGCCTCTAACACAAATCCCATTCATCTCTGAGACGCACGAAACATGAATACCTCAGTCGAAACGAAAATGAAATAGAGGACACCCGTATACCTGTATAATATTTACACACATGTACGGCATATTTTTGTCAATAGGGGAGCCATGCACAATGAACAGTGTTTTAATTTATTACAGCCAGAACATACTCTGTCCATAATGGGGTCATGAGTAATACTTCAGTTGGCTTGTCATTACACTGCTGTCCTCGTAAGATTTAGGAGACGATTGGCTTTATGGATTTCTAGGACTATTACGGTATCGGGCATATGTCCTGCAGAGTAAATCCGCTCTATAGCTACAATCTGCTCTAATTTTGCCTTTTAGTCAGCTTATCTGCATACTCGGCACAGCTTTAATCATTTCCACCATGACCCTCGCCGCATGTCTCAGCCCTGAAAAGGGCATTTATCTGTAGCGACAATGCTACAACTACACTATAATTTCCCCGGAGGAGAAGGAAGCGCTCGGCACATTTTTAGTTCAAGATTGTAGTTGTTGCAGCTCATGAGGAAAATTCAGTAGGGTGTTTCTAAACCTCAGCACTTCTGTCCTCTGCTGCAGAACCCTGAAACGGATACAGGCCACTCCCTAAAGTTTTAGTTTTTGTTGAACTTTTCTTTCAGCATGGAAGCGTAATCATATCGTAGCATGGATATTTTATATTTGTATATACAACTCCATATTCTGTTCACCTATCGGCTCAGGTTTTGTATGCACAGGATTAGATTCTGTTGCAAGCTGGGACCGAAACTTAACCGGTACTGTTAATGTTTTGTCTAGAAAGTTTCCCTGCGCATGATGTTAAAACCCACAGCTGAGGCTGAAGGACTTAATCAAATTAAACAGTTGCCCTAATCATGATTTATGCAGCCCGATAACGCCTGCTTTGTATTGGAGCAACAGAGGAGGTGTTTTTATTTTTTGTTTTTTTTCCTCAAAGTGCACAACAAAATAAGAGCTTGACTGAAGGAACGCCTAAGGATGTTGATCACATGGTGTATGTGCAGTTTATGATAATACCTCCAATCACAGCTGCGTGCAGCTAATAATCCTGCAGAACCTAATCTTTTTTGGTATTCCAGCAATTTCCCATGTCTCCCATTTAGACTTTGTCTAAATCTGTTTAGTCTGTGCCAAGCCACTATGTTTTCGTTTTACAAATAGTTCTCCAAGCTGGCTAAAGTAGGCTTGCACCTCAGCTTTTTCAAGGCCAGACAGCCTTCAGTTGATCTGAGAACTCAGTGTTAGCTAAAAATGTATTTCGGTTAAAAACTACTAACACATTTTTTTTATGTCCTCAGGAGGGGCCTATTATTTGATATCTCGAAGTTTAGGCCCAGAATTTGGTGGCTCTATTGGCCTCATCTTCGCCTTTGCCAACGCCGTGGCAGTGGCCATGTACGTTGTGGGCTTTGCTGAGACGGTCGTTGAACTTCTTCATGTAAGAATTTTTTTTTACTTTGTTTTGTCTGTTATGTTCATATTTAGCTGTACCAGAGTAAAGCAGTAGGGGCTGGGTAAGGGATTGGCTTGTCGGTTATTAATTTATCTAATCTTGTGTCGTAGGCTGCTAATCTCATCATGCTCGATCAGGTTAATGACATCAGAATCATTGGAATCATCACTGTCATTATCCTCCTTGGGATCTCGGTGGCAGGCATGGAGTGGGAGGCCAAGGTGAGACTTTTATTGGGGTTTTTTTTTTTGGTCCTCTGATGGGCACATGAAAGAAAACGAACGCTTAACATTCTGGTTTTACTCTCACAGGCTCAGATCTTCCTATTGTTCATCTTGGTCATTGCCATCTTCAACTACTTTTTTGGCACATTCATCGCCATTGAGTCAAAGGAAAAATATGGATTCTTCGGCTATGATGGTGCGACGAACTTTACTTCTCAATAAAGACCTAAATAATTGTTGCAGAGTTTTTCTGTGGTTCTTGGACCTTTTGCCACGTTCTCATGTTGCCCCTCTGTCCTCTTCAGCTGGCATCTTGCTGGAAAATTTAAGACCGGACTTCAGAGGAGAAACTTTCTTCTCTGTCTTTGCCATCTTCTTCCCTGCAGCCACCGGCATTCTGGCTGGTGCAAACATCTCAGGAGATCTTGCAGTGAGTCTGAAAAATGATGATGATCGCCAAAACAGGAAGTCCTGGCCAAGTATTTGTATTGTTTCAGTTTTATGTGATGAATTTTTATTTTATTTTATATATACTTTTTTTAGGATCCTCAAATGGCAATCCCAAAGGGAACTCTTTTGGCCATTCTTGTCACAGGCATCGTCTACATAGGTGTTGCTATCACTGCAGGTAAATGACAGAGTAATTTGACATTCTCTCAAAAACAGATATATTGTACATTACACATTGTTATTATATTTGTATTGTACTTTTTCTATATTTATGTTCTTATGGTACTTGCTTTTTATTTTTAAATTTTATTTCCATTCTATATTTATTGTTATGCACCAATATACCA
>JAOUQW010000009.1:3643082-3661220 GCA_028565825.1 Olivaichthys viedmensis
CCCTGGAGCAGGGAGGGTTAAGGGCCTTGCTCAAGGGCCCAACAGTGGCAGCTTGGCAGTGCTGAGGCTTGAACCTACAACCTTCTGATCAGTAGCCCAGTGCCCTAACCACTGAACCACCGCTGCCCCTAATTTGTTCCATTGTGCTCTTATCTGAAACCTTGAGGACTGGGGTAAATGGGCTAGAGGGCTAATAGTCTCATTTCCTAGATTACTGGTAGTGTTAACTCGGCTTAGTCTGTGTACAAAATCTGAGTAAGTGTGGGTTCTCGTGAGATTAGAGAATTGTTTGACTCTGGTAGTTTTTGTTGTCTAAGGTTTAGTCCTTTAGTCCAGTGTGTGGGGGTATCATTACGTGAGATTTTGTTCTATAGGTCTGTCATTTCTCACGTTGTAAAGCTGGTATTATTGTCTGGTGTAAAAATTCACTTGTACAATGTTTGCCATATAAAGAGGGGAATTTTGCTGCCTGCTGTTAACACCAATTATTATACTTGTTGGTTGGAGTTTGTATCTTCTGAGCTTTGACATGTTTTTAGTGTTGGTTTAAATATTTTACTTAATATGACAATATATTCTTACTTTATACTTATTTAACTATTTGTTCAATTCTTACATTTCTGAGACAGTCGGATCTCACCTCATCTCCATTAAACTGCCTAGTCAAGATAACGGTGCGGAGGACTATGCATACAGCGTAAAGCCATGTAGCCACGCTTGTATCTGCTATAGATGAGCGGTCGTGCTGTTGGAACAGTTTAGCTCAAGTACCAGAGGACTCTTTTTACAATGTGGAACATTAACCATACTGTTCACTGTATGTCTAACCACATTACATTTTCCACGAGCTAACATTCCAACACGTATCAAACCCATTCTCTGCCAGAGGTAGTCATTCATATTACATTCTGAATCCTGTGTGCAACGCAAACACGTACAAGTGGAATTGATGTGCATTTCTTGTAATCTGAGGAGTTCATGTTTGACTACAAAGAAAAGTGTAACCACATTTTGGTAGATTAATGCAGAATGACTGTAATCATTAAGATTACAGATCCAAAATTCAGCTAGTGGGCACTTTAGGAGCTGAAATGGAGCAATCTCAAACCCGCGGGTGGCCTGTTACTGTTCCCATGGCAATAAGTCTGTGGAAGATTAAAGGCTGTCTGATAATGTCACGATAATCAAACGAGTTACTCTTAGCCTTTGCTTAGCCATAATCCCTTCTTCTTAAAGTACGTGCTTTGAAGTACATTCATCCGAACTTCTCACGTTCTATTCCTGACCAAAGAGATGATCTTTTGAGGACATGTGAAGGTAAAAATGTCTAATTAGGGGTCCAAGACAAGCACATAGTGCTGGAACTTTTATTGGTATGTTAAAAAAATATATATATATATATATATTTTTATTATCCTTCCACCATGGCAAGCCATAAAACCGTTTGCACGGTTTTTACAGAATTTGTCACACTGAGGGGCCTTGGTTGCCCAATTTTGCGGTTTGCCCCTCAATTTTTCTGGCATCACCAACAGGCCAAAGTTGCTCCCACACATTTTGTCCAATTGTCATCAAATCTGAGTCACAAGGCTGGCTGACGAACATCCACTGAATTTTCATTTTCGAAAGAATTTGCCTGCTATGCATTAAACGAAATCTACAACAAACGCACCAAAGTGCTGACATGAAACTTGGTTGTTTTGCTTGGAACCTCTCTCTGCTGTAACAAAGCAAATTTTGTGAACATCGCAAATTTTATAATGGTGGACCTGCGTCTCTCCATAGACTTGCTTCAATTGGCTTACAATATTATACATGATGGACGCATTGATGTAGCAGTAGCCGGCAACAGTGGCTAACGCAGCATCTACCGTTTTCCTATATCTATGGAGCTTGGAGCCTGTCTTTGGTCCTATGGCATGAGGGTAATCGAGGCATTCCATGTCATAATACCACAAGGAGGAAGTAAAGCCATATCTCAGCAATGCTTTCATGTATTCGCACCAAACTTGGTGTCTGAGAGTACCCAAAACATTTTATATTCTATTACCAACAGGGGGCATAACAGCAATAACAACTTCCATAACAGTAAGTGAATCCATAGCTTGGCAGTGCTTTTGTGTATTGACGGCAAACTTTGTATTTGTCTTTGTCACACCATGAGGCTAGACAAGAACTTTTTTCTTTTCTTTTTTTTGACCATTATGTACTTATAAACTGAACAGGAAGTGAGGCCTTATCTCAGCAATGCGTTTATTTACTGACAACAAGCTTTGGTATATGTTTGTGGTGCCACGCTCTTAGGGTAACAAAGACATTTTGCAGCAAATTACCACTAGGGAGGTGCTATGGTCAAAAGGAAGTCAGGCTGTATCTCAGCAATGCCTTGTATCCTAACACTAAACTTAAGAGTCTGTCTTTGGCACCATGCCCTTAAGGTACTGAAGAACTTTTTGCATCTTTTCACCAACTGGCAGCATGATATAGAATCAGGAAATAAGACTACATCTTTTGACCAAGACCATGTACCAAGCTTGGTTGTCTTTGGCAGCACATTATAGCTAAGCCCGCTCGATATTGTGCATGCTCAGTTTGCTAACATTGAAATAATCTCTCTTGCTTAGTTTAAAAACAAAACAAAAAACCCCCCCACAACTCCTTAAGCTCAGAATTTAGCTGTTTTATTTTCATCAGCCAAATTCAACAACGACTGAAATGAATACACTTGTTCAGTGCATCTTGTTGAAACGTTCTGCAGAGACTAGGGCTAGGGTAGACGCAGATCAATAGCAGGTGCTAAGTAGGGGCCTGCTTACGAGGTAGTGCTTGGTCCACAATGACTGGCGCTTGTGGCTATATTTGCACAAGGTGGCTATGTGCAAATACGGCGGTTATTTGCTGTGACATTTGTAGCACTGATGTAACAAAGCTGAGGGAGTTGCATATAATGTATAGAAGCTTGAAGCTAAGGTGCTTTCTAGTGAATAAATGAGGATATACAATTTCTTAAGGCCTTCACACTTTTTTTCTTTTTTTTTCTTTTCACAGGCCGCAGTGTTTGGTGATGACAGGGGCACCCAACTCTCGGCCGGCTCTCCTCAATCTGGTCCATGCCTTCACCAAGAACGTTGGCCTGATGGTGTGTGGCCACGTGCGAATTGTAAGTTCCTGAACACACCGTACTGAGGACAAATCTTTTTTGCACTTGTTTAAATAAAGACCCACCAAGACTGCTGTTTCAATTCACACAGTAAATAATTGTTTCAGCATCTACGAAGTTGCAAGTACATAACCCTTCAGTCTATAAATGTGTAGTCATTTGTGTAAATTTGAACTATGAAATGTTTTCTAGATCATTTGTACATTGTAATAGCCCTTCATGAATCAATAAAGTCTCCATTATGTCAGTGTTGGGTACAGCAGTGATGTAAGAGTTAGACGTGAAAAGCACTTTACAGCCATTCCCGTGCCAGACCCTGCAGACCACGGTAATCAAAAACACACGGTTGGAACAATCAAGTGCCCACAACTGGACCCAAAAGAGCACAGTACCCTTCCGCTGGCTCTCACCACATCTTCCATTACTAAACCAAAGAACTGGGCAAACCGTCCATTTTCCTGGCCTTCATTAGGGACAAACAGGACTCGATCAGACTTTAATGTGCTATTGCATGTGCGATATTGCCCATATTATGTCATAGGATCCATTATAAAAATGACTCCTCGTTAATGTGTGGTGATTAACACTGCTGAAAGGCTTGTGGTTTGTGGACCGTTCAGCAGCAGAGAACGAGTACTGATGCTCTGTCATGTCAGTAAGCCTTTTTTAATGTCGTCTGTCATCAGAGTTCTCGGAGGCCCAACTTTAAGGAGTTGAACAATGACATGCTGCGCTACCAGCGCTGGCTTCTCAACAACTCCAAAGCTTTTTACACACCTGTCATTGCAGAGGACCTCCGCCAGGGCACCCAGTACCTTCTGCAGGTGTGTGAATTTGGTAAAAGCTGAAAATGTTTCAAGGCTCAGAATTTTTCCCTGATGTAGTCGGAAAATTAGTTACGGTTCATTTTATTCATATATTTATGCATATAAGGCACATTTTGAAGTGTAGGTATACTTCTAAGTGAGTGAGTCTGTTCTGGCTCCATGGTTTTCTAGCTCTGGGCTAACATCACCCTGTGTGTGTGTGTGTGTGTGTGTGTGGTGTGTGTGTGTGTTAGGCTGTCGGGCTTGGGAGACTGAGACCCAACACACTGGTGCTCGGCTTCAAGAACGACTGGAGAAACGCAGATCTGAAGGATACGGAGACCTACATTAATATGATACAGTGAGTCCGGTCCCTGCTACTTTATACTTAAGATGTCAAATCTACTAGTGGCATTGTCGAATACACTATATTTAACAACTACGCTATGATTTTTAGTGTTACTCTTCAGTCATGATCTGTGTGATGTGAAGCTCTTGATGTCATATTTTCGAAGGACATTCTTTAGGGCAAAAGTGTGTACGTTATTAGCCACTTGTAAAGCAGATTCTAAAATGCCCAAAACCCATCAAAGTGAGGAGTCATGTGCTCAAGGCTGCAGTCTGCATCTTACAGAAACTTTGAAGCGTAATAGTCATCGCTGTGAACAAGACAATTCAAAGGTGATGCACTCTCTGACGATCCTTGAAGTGTGTATACAGAACTATGCAAAAGTCTTGGGCACCCGAAATTTTGTAGATTCATTTCGTCTTGGATGTTTATTTAGGTCTTCTGCATTAGTGTGTCATTAGAAAAGAGCAAATTTTAGATTTCCAAACATTTTATTTCCCCCCCAAAAAATGAAATGTTACAGAGAATCTTTTGGAAGTCATTAAAGAAAATTAGCATATGAAGTAGTAGACAACCTTTAAGATTATAAATGGACATAATGGAGGCTGTCGGGGGATTTTCCTAGCAGAGACAGAAGCAAGTGAGAGCCAAAGTTCTGCAGAAGAACCGTGGCAAGTTCTCCAAGATTCTTGGAACAACCTACCGACCGATTTCCTTATAAAACTGCACGACAGTGTGCCTCAGAGAATTGATGCAGTTTTTTTTTTTACTGTTTACTGTTACTTTTCATTTCCTTATTTTGAAAAGCATTTTCACTGTACAGAATTTCCTTACATGTGCCCAAGACCTTTGCACAGTTCTGTATATTTCTGGTGAGCATTTCGTGCAGCCTAAAAACAGCTTACTCCAAAGTGATTCACCAAATGCTGTAGGTCCCTCTTTTGAGCCATGTGCAAGTTCTGTCCCCTCCATCACCATAACATGTGCTTGCGCTTGTTTGTTTGTGTGTGCGGACTTGGTATTTACGGTAATTGTTCCGACCTGGTGGAAAAGCACATCTCTAATGTAAATGCGTGGTAGACCAATCTGGTTAATGTCTGACATCTTTCCATGAGACACTAACAATGGTTTATCTGTGTGTGTGTGTTTTTAGTGATGCATTTGACTTCCAGTACAGTGTTGTCATTCTCAGACTGAGAGAAGGGCTTGATGTTTCCCATATTCAAGGCCAAGGTAGAGTGCAACTCCTTTCTTCAATTGCAATGCTCGTGCTAGAGGGAAATTAATACCTTTATTTGACATTGGAAGTAACCTGTAAATCTGATCACTGTTTTAAACATGTTTTAAAAAGTTTTCCAGTTCATAGATTGCTCTTGACATTCACTTCCTATTGCTCTGAACATGCCATTTTTGTTATTGACGTTTGTCTGCTTTTATTAAAGCGCTCTCATAACTAACAGCACACATTTCATGCTTTAAAAAAAAAAGAGACAATTCTGAAAACCATGTATCCTACATAATACAAGCCAAAGGTGGTAGGAATTGAGTTTGACACTTTTAAAGACACTGAACTTTTGTTTGGGTGAAGGAAATTGACCTTGTAATGAGGTTGCTTTCCATAAACAGACTGTTTCCACTAAATTCCTCTTGGAATTGCCTTGACCTCAATGTCTTGCACAGGAACATAAAACATGACTCACTAATAATCTAGATAATGCGTTTGTGCCCAAAGACGATACCTCGGGCATGAAGGATGTTGTGGTGTCTATCGACATGAGCAAAGACTCAGATGGCGACTCTTCCAAGCTTTCATCCAAGGCCACAAGCGTTCAAAACAGTCCAGCAGTCCAGAAAGGTTAGTGCTGTCTTTTCGTTTTTATTTAAATTATTTTATTTGTTGTTGATGAAGTTGACTGGAACTCCATAATTGACTCCATAAGTGACATTTGTTTGAGGTCGACTGGTGATTTTCCATATGCAATTTCTTTTAGTTGCAAGATTAGGAAACTTGCTCTTTAAGAAATCCTTAGAATTTGGATGGCAGTTGCATATATTTCTTTGAAAAAAAAAAAAAAAAAAAGTATCCCCTTTATTTTCCCCTCAAGGTCTTTTTTATTTAAGCATAGCACGTCTTGAGCTGCTCACAGAGGAAGTGGCGTGCCCCAGAGCCCTGTGATCTTGACTGTCCAACTGGGACCATGTGCTCCAGTCACTAACGCACATCACACACATGCACGCTCACACGCACACACAGCTGGGTGACAAATAAACCTAATTTCCCACAAACGGGAAGCAGTGAGGCGGGGGAAAAAAAAACAAAACCCCAAACCACAGTATTTACATAACTCTGTGTCGAATAAGCTGAGAAAGACTGTAAAGGGCCCTACTTCCTCTCCGCCGTATGGAGTCACACATGGGTAGATCCTGAGTGAGGAAAGAGGGATTTAAAAAATCCAGTTCTCACAAGCCAAGCGATCGTTTTAATGAAGGCCATATGAAACCGTGACTGACTGATTACTTCAGAGCACGGTCCACTCTGACAAGTGCTTAGCAATCTGCCATTTCTCAGGTTATTAGACAGACAGACAGATGGAGTATTATTATCCACTCCATTTGTCTGTCTATACATCCGACCACAAAACGTATCCACAGACTTATTTAGAATGAGGGGGAACAGCAGCGATGAATGTGATGGTCAGAACGCAGACACAGTCGGGCAACGCAAACTGTAGATCAACAATATATCTTATTTTCCAGATTCTAAAACGTTTTAGGTGCTGTGACTAAACATTACATGTTGATTTCATTGGACGTCACTTTTGTTGTTACAGGACGTGTGCTGCTCCAGCAGTTATGGTAGTTTCTGCATTTGTTGGTGTTTTTTAACTGAGCCAGTTGAACTGCGTGCTACTGTGCAGTGTTTATGTAACACCTGGCAACCTGAGGTTCGGGTAATGTTATTATATAATTAGTGCCCTAATCACTGAGCCACCACTGCCCATAAACCCTAAGTAGCAGCCAGGTTTAAAATTGAAAAGGTAAGTACTCGATGAGCTAGCTTTATGCATAAGGCAACACCTGGCAACACCTGGCAACACCTGGCAACAAGCTCACACCTAGTAGTAGATAGAAATGATATTAGTTTAGAATAAAGCAGCAATGATAAAATGTGTGTTTAATATGAATGATGAGCGTGTTTAAGGTGACGGCCGAGCGTTTTTTGGCTGTTAGACATTCAGAATTTGTTGCAGTTTAGAAGATTCATCTAAAACTCTTGTTTGTAACGGAGTAATTACCGATGTTACTCGTGTATCCTCACTATCATTGAACACAGTCATCTTTAACATCCTTCAGTCATCAAGGTTGCCCAGTTGGCATTGGGATTTTACCAAGTTTTATGCAGAGCCCTTTCTGAAATGTCAGTTTGAGTCCTTAAACAGCGCAGAGAGCCGAGGTGGCTTATCTGACCATGTTTATACCTTTGTGTTGTACTAAACTGAGCCTGAGAGCCTCATCTCCGAATGGAAGAATTTGAGGTATGATTATCAGATCAGGACTCCCAAATATGCCTGAATTCCTTATTCTTAAGACTTCTCTTAGAATGGTGTGTGTGTGAGAGTGTGTGTGATAGAAAATAATGGGTGTTGTGTTGATCTGAAGGACCATGCTTCACCCATAAGGCATGATGAGGTTGATTTTTAAATATTTTTCCCCTCACCCCCCCCACAGAGAACAGTCCCGTTTCATTTGGCACCATTTCTAATGTAATGTTAATAGAACAGGCGTCTCATTGTACCTCACTGTTGACGCATGTGTTTCCCATCACGACAGCAGCGAACATTAAACCTCCTCTCCCCTTCTCTCTTTTTTTCCCCCCATTTTTTCCAGAAGATGATGAGGATGGCAAAGCTCCCACGCAGCCCCTGTTGAAAAAAGGCAGGCAGTGCATCTTGGGTTTTGTTCTCTCTCTATCTCGCTCTTTTTATAGCTGTAGCTGTGTTTCCTCTGCCTAGTAGACTGTACTTTAAGAATAACTCCTCTTTCTTCAGGCTTTGTGTCATCTATATATCCATCTACCTCTGCTGGCTTTCTTCTACACCTTTTCTTATGGCTTCTTGTAGCCTTAAGCATACCTGTACCGTACCATGTGCTCCATCATAGTTGGGAAATCGGTCTCCGTGTGTGTGTGTGCGCGTGTGTGTGTGTGGTCTGATAATGTGCCTTTCTTTCTCCTTTTTCTCCTGGACTCTTCCTGCTGCATCTAGTTGCTAAATCTGCTTCCAATGAAAATCAATGAAAATAGAAAATGCTCTGCATCTAATGTGATGTGCTATGACTGATTAATGGCTGCTGAATAGTAGTATGCGCTTTTTTAGTGGAGGTGTGTAACTGGGACTTCATTATTCTGTGACTCTGGTGCCTCAAGATAAAACCTCTGCATTTTTCTTTCCTCTGTTTGATATGCACCACTCTGCAGTGAGACTTAAATATGGCAGAACAGCTTTTTGTGCGATAGTGAAGTGCTTTACTGAAGTGTGTGTGTGTGTGTGCTTAGATAAGATGAGTCCCACTGCACCGCTGAACGTGGCTGATCAGAAGCTGCTGGAGGCCAGTCAGCAGTTTCAGAAGAAGCAGGGAAAAGGAACGGTGGACGTCTGGTGGCTGTTTGACGATGGTGGTGCGTTCCAGCTTCCTAAAACAATCCTAACCTGCTCTCCTCGCTGTATACCTGTTATATGCTGAATAATTTTTTTTTTAAAGAGGATTGTTCAAGTTTTCCATTGCCCTTTTCAGTCAGTTGAGCTGTGCTTCTTTTGCTTGTAACAGGTCTAACGCTGCTCATCCCATACTTGCTCACCAACAAGAAGAAGTGGCAGGACTGCAAGATCCGCGTGTTCATCGGGGGCAAGATCAACAGGATCGACCACGACCGCAGATCGTTAGTATTTCTATTGGCTTTAGAATGTATTTATTTATTTATTTATTCATTTATTTATTTTAAGCAAATTGCATTAAAAGGATGGCATTTCATTATTTTATATCTGCAAATTTTAAAGATCTGCATTTTTAAAAATATATATTTTCACGGTGAAATTCTCAGGTTATAGCCTTATTTAATAGTATTATGTGAAGTTTAATGCTGTGTGTCTGTGGGGACCCCGGTTCTTTTCTGTGGCATCCTAAAATATACTGCTTGGTCAGGCAAGACCGAGGCACATTAGTATGCCATGTTTCTCTTTCCATAAAATAAAAAGTACACGTAGTGCGGCTGTACTGTGTTTTCTCGCCACCTCTCACTCTCCGTTTGTGTTTCGGAGAGTGCTCTGAACCCACATGGCGGCATTGTCCAACACAAATGTTTCCCATTGTCCTCTGCAGCTGCCTGCTGCTCCTTTTGTTTGCTAAATTTAGTGATGTGCTAGCGCTCACTCCTTTCACAGCGCGCTGGGGGAAGCGTGGAGGCTGCTCGATTTCAATGAACTCCACGCTGTCTATAAAACTGTGCTTGTCTGCTTCTGTTTGTTGATGTTATTTCATGTTAAGTGGCTGATCAAATGCAACCGAATGGGGTTATGATTTGATTTGTTGCTTCAAAGACACCGGTGAAGGCTTAATACATCGTCAGACAAACATGATGAGTTAGACTTCATCATGGAAAATGATGGTAAAACGTACAATGAATTTCTGGCATCGAATGATAAAAGCACCATAGTGCTTTTTTATTTTACAATTGGCCATTTAGGTTTGTATTTCAAGACGACTTATCCCATTCTGCACAACATGACTCATTTATTGCCTCAGGGTGGACTGAAGATATTTATTTTTTTCCTTGTCCTCATTTATTCTGAAAGTTGCACCTGCTATGAGATCTCCATTGAGCATGACTTTGAGATTCTAATCACCAAAAAGATATCAAAGCCATGCTGAAAGCTTTAGGCTGAAGTTCCATCTTGCTGCTTTATCCAGCTGTTTTTTTTTTTTGGAGGGGGGGTTCTTTGAAGCTGTTCTTTTCAAGTCCTAAGGAAATTGCTCTCCAGGGAGAAGTCCCGAGGCCGATCTCTCCCAAATCCACAGATATTTTAAAACTATTTTTAGATTTTAAATCGAGTTACAGTACCCATCACATCCTTTCTTTTGAAGCCCGGACTCATTGTCTTGCGGTTTTGCATCCTGTACCAGACTTTTCTATGCGTTTAGTAACCTCTTTTTGTGTTTTTCTTTGTTTAGGATGGCCACATTGCTTAGCAAGTTCAGGATAGATTTCTCTGACATCAACGTCCTGGGAGACATCAGTACAAAACCCAAGACCGAGAGGTAGGACGAGAGCTTCCTGCCCCATTTATCTCACTGCCCTCTTGTGAGCAGTAATCTTATTTGTGATTTCACGCAAACATCTTGTGATTCTCTTGAGTCGACCCGAAATGGCGCTAGATTTCAGGAGGAAAAACCAATGGCCTTTTGAATTATTAATACATAATCATTTTTGTATCCTGACCGGCTGTGTCTTGTGTACGCACTGCAGCTGTAATGATCTGTATTTTAATCGTGAACACACAAATTTACAGAATCAAGGCTTCCAACCTCTCTGGCAACCTGCATATTTGCTAACCTTACATTTCTGTAAAACACAACCTCAAAGTTTAAAATACCAATTCTCCAAAGGGATAGTGTGTGTTGGGTGGCCTGGTAATTGGTTTTGCAACAAGGCCAAACGCCTCGTCATTGGGTGCCTCTCTGATCCTTGCTCATCCGATCTTGAAGGCCTTTTTTCCCGCACTTTAATGGAGGCTTCTATAATAATACAGCAGCAGTGTAATTAAATGTCTACAGCTGAATACAGGTGGAGGAAGGTATATAGTGGCACCTGAGCCCATTTACTATTCTCCAGGGATTCTCATGCTCATCCAGCCATGGGCTATTAATTTTTATTTTTTTATTAATTTTCAAAAGAGTTGTTGGAATAGAGTGATTAATGACTGAACACTTGTTTAGATACCATTGGAAAATGATATAAATAACTTTACTGGTTTCCCTAAAGGGTTCACTTTAGCTGCGTGAGATTCATTGTGTTATTCAGTACAGGTCACGATGATGTGTATACCAAATTAAGGGGTTTACCGGTGCCATGAAATGGGAAAATGGGTAGCATTTGCATTTTCGTTTTAGTAGTAATATGAAAATAAGTTGGTTTCTTATATATTGCAAGGCAGTGCGAAAAACAAGTCATTGAGCCTAGATTTGCATAAACGCTACTTCCTATTCCTATACTTACATTCTCAAAAACTGCCAAGGACACAATTTGTGTCGGAGGTAACGTTACCGTTTCTCATTATACTATTAATATTGTTCACTTGTGAGATCAATGCAAAATCTGACTGGTCCAAAATTTGTGTCTGAGATGATTACCAAAAACATCACATGTTCGTACACTGCGTTTTGTGTATTTTGCAGTTTGGCAGACTTTGCCCAAATGATTGAGCCCTATAAGCTGCGAGAGGACGACATGGAGCAGGAGGCAGCGGAAAAGCTGAAGGCCGACGAGCCCTGGAGGATCACGGACAACGAGCTTGAGCTCTACAAGGCCAAGGTGGGCATGAGGCCACAACCTCCACACAACAACCACTTACACACACACACACACACACACACCCCAGCCAGCCTCCCACAGCTTTATTCTTTTAAGCCTCCAGATGATTCAACAAAACTTCACACGCTGTATGGTTCCAATAATGGGCTACCATTACAGTAAGTGTGGTGCCAATAGACCGGGTTGCACTATAGTTTGTTTTGTTATCGGAGTGGCTTATCAGCTTTCACAGCTAGACGGAGATCTTTTGAAATGAGAAGAGCGTTTTAATTACACTCGTTAAAGGAGACGAAGCCGGACTGTACGTAGGGCGAGTTATGGTAGTTCGAGTAAGAGGAGCTGGTATTTACTCAAGAAAAGATTGCAGGTCAATTAAGGGTGTCTAGACTCAACAATAGGTGTCACCTTGTAACCGGACACAAGTGTTTCATACTAACCCCCATGTGTGTTTGTGTACGTGCGTGTGTGTTTGCATTGCAGAGTAATCGTCAAATCAGACTGAACGAGCTGTTAAAGGAGCACTCAAGCACAGCCAACCTCATTGTCATGTAAGTAGGACTGGCGTTGATTTGAAAAGATTCAATCAACGGTTGTGTGTGTGCTCAGAGTATTTTTATTTATTTTAACCTGTGAGAGTGTGTGTAAACGGAGGGTCTTTTTTCGACATCATTAAGTGCCTTAAGTGAATAAGCAGTGTGTAGTGTAACCTGAGGAAGTGGTCTAGACCCTGCGGCCAAACATATAACACCTTCTGGGCTGAGAAGACAGACTTTCGTCCTGTACCTCGGAGTGTCTCATTTCTTATTTGAGGAGAAAAAGGGTCCTGCCCGTTCTAGATCATTTTTTCATAAAAAAAAATGCGACATTAGCCAATCGTTGGATCTGTGAGTTCATGTATACAGAAGAGGGCAGTTAGTGAGCAGCAGTTGGAAAAGATGCGGTGGTAGAGCTGCACATGTCTCGGAGGAAGCACGTGTTAGCCCCCACCCGGTTGGTAGCTGTTGTGCGATAGGGGAGAACTAGCTCGTGGGTGGGAATTGGTATTGACCAAATTGGGAGAAAATGGGGTAATAAATAAAAGATACTTATCGATTTATCCAGCTAATGGTCTCCCTACCACTCAGAGGTTGGGTAGTGGTGGCTCAGTGGTTAAGGCTCGGGGCTAATGATTGAAAGGTTGAAAATTGAAATCCCAGCTCTGCCATGCTGCCACCGTTGGGCCCTTAACTCTCAACTGCTCAGGTCAATTGTCAGGTACTTTGGATAAAAGCGTCTGCCAAATGAATAAATTTAAATGTACCACTTGGCTTTCCAAATGGCCTGGAATGGTGGTCCCATTCTCTCGGGGTCCAGCTCTCGAAGTCCTAACCAACGTGTACACGAGCGTCACTGTACCTACCAAAACACCCCGGAAAAGTCAATCCTGTTTGGATGATTTTAACTTTTGCCGTTTCAAGATGTTAAACGAAATGAGACCATTACTATACTACTTGCAGAGATCAAATAAAACATGCACTTTAAATAAAACATGTGATTTTTAGTTTCCAAAAATCCTTCGAAGGCCCAAACGGCTCTCCTCTGGTTTCAGAATCATGGCTAGGGCTGTTGGGTTGGTAATGCCGCTTTAGTGTTAGCTTTTGTATCTTGTAAAGTTAAAGAGGGAAAAGTAATGTCAATAAAAAAATGCATTACGTAATTCAAGCTGAATTTAGTTTGCATGATGTCACCGTTTGGCTTTTCTGTACACGTTGGCTTTATTATTTGACTGACACCTAACGCTCACTTTCTTTGTCTAATAGGAGTATGCCCCTGGCCAGAAAGGGGGGGGTGTCCAGTGCCCTATACATGTCCTGGTTGGAGACTCTGTCCAAGGACCTTCCCCCCATTCTGTTGGTTCGTGGCAACCACCAGAGCGTCCTCACGTTCTACTCTTAAACAATTTGATTATCACTGATCCTGTGAAGCACACCTTGCTGATATGACGACACTAAACACAATGTGCACACACCAACACATGAAGGTAGATCACCTGGGACTGTCGGGTAATGAGGGTGATGGACAAGTGGAAGATAGAGAGACTGGGAGCATCTTCTTTGGGAAGGTGTTTATTTCAGTAGCTCAGTGATGTCTACCACAACAAAACTACACGGAGGCTAAAGATGAGAATGTACAGGGTTTCTGGAATGTTCCATCCAGACAACGGAAAACAAGATGAGAACCTGTTTAATAATTTAAGGCCACAGTTTCTTTGGCTCACAGGCATGAAGTACATATTGGTTTTATCCTCATTAACATCACTATAATCGTCACAAAAAAGGGTGGCTAACTTTTCCCTCTTTTTTTTTTTTTTTGCTCTTTGAAGCAGCAATAATACCCCTGGGTTCCTTTTTCCTTACTTGGGATAAAACCATGCAGAATGCTTTGCAACACCTTTTATAGCCTTATAGACGTGCCTTCCAGTTCAATCAAATTAGATTATTAAACTTTGCCCTGATGTATGCTCAAGTAAAAGTAGATGTAGAAGAAAACCCGTTTAAATTGGGTTTTAAATGTATTAGATTTTAAGGATTTTCATGCTAGTGGACTGGCATTGGCAGTGGTTTTCCACTTTCTAGCATAAAAAGCTGATTGTTACTTTTCCGGCAAAGTTTAATTTTCCCCAGTCACCTTTTGCCTTTTTCTTTTTTTCTTTTTTTTTCTTTCTTATTCAGATTTCAGGTCTTCCTTTAAACTGTGAACGGGTTTTAATGTTTCCAGTATAGTACCCTCCACTAATCCTGGATGTGAATTAAAATGTACAGTTGAAGGGCACTCTAAATAGAACGCTGTAGAACTTGATCGCTCAAGGGCAGACAAACAGCCTATGGCTTTAAGATGTGCAAACAGGTTCTTGTCTGAAAGGAAGGTGTCCCAAACAGCGGGACATCAAAGCTGCTATAAAGTGATGGACACACAAAGAACAATCAACCAAATATGATGTAACCTCTTGAACATGCATTTACCTAATTCTACAAACTTGCAGGTCCTGCTACAGAGGATGACTTTGCCTTAAAAGCAGAAGTAATGATTGCTGACTTTAACTTCTTATAAGCCATACTGGCTGGTTGATTGATTAGCGGGTAAATACAGGTATAGACAGATCAATAGAAGCATAAAAACAGAATGTAATGTCCGTTGTCATTATGATTCTTTCCTTAATCTGTGTTAATTTTGACTTAACGTTCTCCCATAGAGTCGGCCATCTTTTTCTGAAGTCAAGTGTTATAGCTACAGAGTAAAACGTTACAATGAACATCAATATGTTCTTTCCCATTAATGTCACAGTGAAAAGTAATGCACTGTAACAACTTCCTATTGTTTTCGGTTATATTTGCATGTTAAATGTAGGGGCTTCCCTGTCTTATGCAGTGTCGTTCTCAAGGCCCGTTCATGTAATGAACCTGTTTAAAGGCCTACATTCTCCAGATTCCAGAATGTCTTGAAAAGTTGATTGAAGTACTGAAATGTTGTCCACATGTCTGCGGTGTTGTTGAAATGAGATGCATAAATACCTCTATGCAGGTGAACCGATGAGTGCTACTCATTTCCCAGTCATTTCACATGACAGTGATGGTAATAAAAAAAAAAAAAGTGACTCATCCAAACTCAGGATTGGATTTCCCCCACCTGCAGTGCTTTTCCCATTTTTTTTAAGCCCTTGTCAACGGGACCAGATAATCAAGGCTTTACAAGGTTTATGTGAAAAGTCAATCCCATTTCTAGCCGGTATCGTATTTTAACTAATAAATTGACTACAATTGCCTTCTACAACAAACTACTAGTTACACAAACACATTTGCCTCCTTCCTGCACTTACTGTAGTCTTCATGAAATGTAATATGTTGCTTTAAAGTTCGTTTGAATGTAAACACTAATGCCGGAAAAAGGGGCAGTCCTTCCATCACATATTGGCAGTGTTTTTTAAACTTTTATCTAAAGAGCCCCAAGGCGAGCTTAATTCTGTGATGTGCTTTGTTAGGTTCTTTGTACTATAAATACCTACACAACTGCATCTCAACAATGTGTGTTCATCACCGATCGCCATGTGAGAAATATGCCATGCACAACTGAATAAATATACTCATATTTATAACTATATATACTCTAGTGTGTAAACGGAATTTGTACTTAGCACGTGTGACATGAACCAACCACCTACTGTGTGTTTAAGTAAGTGTGCATTAGTCATAAATGTATAGTTACATGTAGCTGTGGCGGAAGAGGTTACTGTACCATGGGATAACGGGCACTTCAAATGTGCCTTTCACAGCTGTTGTATTGTGTTGCTAGACCTAACTGATCAACTGTGTGTGTGTGTGTGTGTGCTTTTCCCATGTTGCTGCATTTCTATCAACCTTCTGGCCCATGTGTAGCCAAAGCCCAGTTCCTCTCATTCCAACAGAGCTGGGAGCCATGACAAATGATGATGAAAAGCAGAGGTCAGCATTGTAGCTCCCAACTCTAGTTCACACTGTATTTCTTAACTAACTTGTAAATATATTCTAGCCTAACCAGATAAATTAAGGGAGTGGAGTAATAATGGCAAATTAATATGGAGAAATAAATATTTATTTTAGTTTAGATTTCTCCTTTTCTTTTTTGTTTTAAATTCAATTGCATGTTGATTTTTTGTTTCCTTTTGATTTACTTTTAAAACTTTGTTCTTCCTTTTGTGTCTATATTTCTATCTTTTATATGCCTTTTAAAAGAAAAGCTTTGTTGGCATGTGGTTGAGTTTCTGCTCAAGCTAAAAGGGTGGATCTGATTGATCGAGCTGAAAGAGTAATGTTTTGATATATTCTACTGTTAATTGTCACAAATGATTTTTCTAACATTTTAACATTTAAGGTTACCGATACTTTGTACATCTTTATTGCAATAAATACAAATAAAAAAGGAATGAGTTAATCCTTTAAAGTTAATTCTATTGGTGGAGAGTACTAATCGATGTAGTTTTAAAATGCAAAACAGTTTTTAAACAAAAGCAATTTCAGAAATGTAACAGATTTCGGTATTTTATGATATGAATGAATCACCAGGAGGGGGGAGTTTATTTACTCGCACTACTTTTGTTGGTAGGACAACACTGCCATCATGTGTTTGAACTGTTTCAGTGTCACCCCCTGTTCCAGATTCATATGTAGGGACATTTTTTTCAGCCATAGGGGGGTCCCAGTCCCAGTCCCAGTCCAAGAGACTCTAGTCTCGGCACATTTTTGTGTCCGGTCAAAATTAAGTGTGTGCGTGTTCCTGTACTTGTATCTTACTGAGGACCGAATGTCCTCACAAGGATAGGAACATCTGACTTTTTGGTTCTAGTGAGGACCAGCCAAAAACTGCTTTTTTACACAAACTGCAAACTACTTTTATTTAAAAAACTAAAAGAGCCAAAAGATTTGCTTTTGGTTACTGAGGTGAGGGTTAGGTGTAGGCATAGCATTAATTAGCTACAGTTATCATTATGTCGAAGGAGGTCCTCACAAGTATAGAAGTACAAACGTGTGTGTGTGTGTACATAGCCATTTCATATAAAAAAATTAAAAAAGGAACAATAATAAAAAAAATATTTATTTAAAAAGTTTTATTCAATAAATATACAGAAATTGCTAGTTAACATATAAATTGGTCTTTATTTTATTTTAGATATAAATAGGTTAAAGTAAACAGTTGTATAAAATACTGTATGGGTGTATTAGGAAGGATGAGTACTGGGAGAAAAAGTGACTTTTTAGAGAAGTTATAAAATTACCCAAAATATTTTCCAAAAAGGTGTCAGGGAAGAGTTAAAAAAAACCCTGAAAAACCGAGCATATACAAACATAGCTAAACTTAGCTGACCATGTTCTGACATGTTTAGTTAGACAGTTTACAGGCCATCTCATCCTTGATTTGTGTCTTTTGCATTTGGCCCTAGTCGTAATTGAGCAGCAATATTTTAAAGAGTTATTAAAAAAGGGATTTATTTCTGTATCCAAACACTTTACATTTTTTAGGAGTTTATTTATACAGTTTTAATGAATTCACTGATGCTTAAGGTTGAGAGTAAAAATAACTGGGCTGAAAACGTCACTCACGTATTTGGGCGTGTTCACGCTCCATTTGTCAAATGCAATAATAATGCTTCTTTATTGTCACATATACAAGTACAGTACAGTGAAATTTGATTCTTCACATATCCCAGCATGTTGGTAAGCTG
>JAOUQW010000009.1:3669896-3687314 GCA_028565825.1 Olivaichthys viedmensis
GGTTGGGGATGGCTGAGACAACCTGAACAGCGCCACACACACACACACACACACACACACACACACACACACACACATCATTAGTCTTTTATATTATAGCATGACTTTTATTGCACTACTGTAGAAATGTGGAGACATTCATCCTGTGATGTGGTAGTACTGCTTCCTTCCCTGTTTTGCAGATGCAACTTAATGAGGAACTAAAACCTTCTCTGGGAATGTAAAAGAGCCTTTTTAATGTTCAAATCTATCCAGAAATGCACCGATTTCCATGGAAATATGAGCCACTGCTGTAGCACGTTATTAATGTGAACCTGACTTTCCGACTCTGAAGTTGGTGGTTTGACAGTGCATCGGTTTTTAATATACTTAAAGAGTACTAAAAGCTTGTTGTTGATAAATGGTTCATTGTTCATCTTGCTCATTATTTCACAGACTATAATAGACATACCTGCAAGTATTATATCTGTAACAGAGCAGATAAATGGTTCAAGGCTGCAGATAGAATTCCTGTGTTTAGAATGACTTTTTAGGTCATAAGTACATGGCTCCATAACCCTAAAAGTAATTCGGAACAGAGCCGGTGTAATACAGCCATGTTGGAGCCAAAGGCACTGATCACTGTAGCACATACCCTCAGCACTCACAGATTAAAAACTGTCCTGGACTGAGATGAGTTGTTGAGTAATCACGAGCATACGCTTGTTAGAAAGTGCCAAGAAAACAACGTATACTTCAAGCCCACAGAATATTAGATAAATTATGGTTGTAGTTGAAGAATCATTTCATATGGCTGGACTTTCACACTCTAATGACATGGATAAACTAAGCTGATTTGGGTGTGTGTGTGTCATGCCGCAAAGACGTGGACTTTGGTGAACACCGGTTGTATTTCAGTATTTACTGAAATCTTATATTACACTTGTTATTATAAGTATAATGTTATATATTATGAGTATCATATCAGTATAGCTTGCAATGAATCTGCCAAATTGCTTATGACATAATTAAGTGAAAGTTAAAAAAGACACATGAAATATGGTGGGGGAAAAAGAAAATGCTATGACTTTTGTTGAACTCCTAACGACAGACAGACGGACATCTCCTCAGTGTATCTAAGCCTTTCGAGCGTAGGTGTAGCTTTGGATCAGCTCTTCATAGCAACTCTTCAGCCCCTATAATGCTATTACTGAATTCCTCTGTCACATGCTTTTAATGAGTTTGGTTGAATCCAGTTTAAGGTTTCAGGGTTAAGGCCAATCCACAGAGATCCATTGCAATCACAAAATCACACTTTCTATACGCCGTGAACTGTATTTAAAATCATAATCTACAACCGTGTCATGATTGTGCAACCTGTCGTTGCACAGCAGTGTCTGTGTGGTATGATACTCATTTTACACCAACATGTGGACACAAAATAAGAACAAATCTGCTGGTTGTTCACTGTTCCACTGCCTCATGTCACGTTTTTAGGTAAAGTATTTTATAATTACAGCTGGCCCAATCCCTCCGTATCTTTATTAACACTGTATAAAAAGGATTGTTGTTCTCCCGCGTGCTCACCGGCTGGTGAAACGTTTCCCTGGAGATGACCCCGGCTCCTGAGGTCCTGAGCGAGACCAAAACAAACAGCCTGTCATATCTCGTGGCATGGACGACGTTCACGTTCTGTTTTGCCAAAACAGATTAAACTCCAAGTCTCCTGCCAGTAGCATCGAGTCAAGACCAAAGTCAATCCACACCGGCCGCGTCTCAGCTGCGTCTCAGCTGCATTTCCGTTGTGCTACTGGCAGGAGAAAGAGCAACAGCTCACTTCCATTTTAATCTGTTTTGGCAACTCCAGCATTCGATTAGCAGTTATGAGTAGGTGAATTTACACCTCTGGCGATTTAGTGAGCGATATTAACTGTTTAATGTTTAATAAAATCACCCTAGTTGGAGAGCTGTATAAATGGTGTCGCGGGTCATAAAGCTCGGAATGTTTTTCCACTTCGACAATCACGTGAACGTGACATGAGGCAGTGGAACAGTGAACAACCAGCAGATTTGTTCTTAGCAGATTTGTTCTCTGACGCTCCTCTGACGTGCCTCTGACGCTCCTCTGACGCTCCTCTGACGCGGCCGCTGTGGATTGACGCACTTGTTAAAACGGAAGCGTAACTGCAGAGTGACGCGCGTCGAAAAAACGCTTCAGAAACGCGTCCGGTATGGATTGGCCTGAACACTTCCGAGCACATGAACAATAATTTTCACTGTACCGGCCACGGAGCTGCACTGAGTGATGTGATATGCCAAAATGATATATCTGACCTGGCTATTGCTCACATGTTCATTCATATGATCAACAGACTGGCTCTACTGTAACTTAAAAATGATGGCTTTGCAGTGTATATTTTTGATAGATTGAATAGACCCTTTTCCTAATTTTGTATTATATGCAATGGAAGCCATCATAGTTGTAAAAACATGACAATAATAGTACAATGTATAAATGAGGATGTTGACCCATCTTGGGTATTTGCAATCTCCAAACCCTTTGGAGTCAACAGGGTGCACCTCAAATATGTGAGCATTTTAAAACTGGGTGAGGTAGACAAAAACTACAGCTTGTCACGTTATTGAGGAAGTAAGTAACTAGATCCTAATCGCTATCATTCTTTGGGAGGAACAAACCCACAAGTGAAAAAGTCTACTGTTAACAGAGGAGTAATGTATGCAGATCCCTGATGATCCCTGAGGGAAATCGTTTCTTCACATATCCTAGCTTGGGGAGTAAGCTAGGGTCAGCCATGATACAGCAAAGAGGGTTAAGGGCCTTGCTCAAGGGCCCAACAGTAGCAGCTTGGCGGTGCCGAGGCTTGAACGCATGATCTTCTGATCAGTAGCCCAGCGCCCTAACCACTGAGCCACCACTGCCTCATTAACACTTTTACGTACATATTAGTACATGAGTTGTGTATGCTTGTATTCTGTGCATAAACAATGAGGAAATATTCAGTGTGCTAATTCCAATGTGTCTAACATGTGAAAATTTAATAATGTCAAATTTAGAATAAAAATTATTCCAATTCAGTATGCATATAGTCATATAAACAACCATAACATTTCTGCTAGTGCAAGCTCCTGTTTCAGTTGTTGTCTCCATATAAATGTCTAGAGTGAAAGTTTTGTAAAATACGCAAGGTGGATCAACGTCCTCGTTCATAAATTGCGGCATTGTTATTCTATGACTTCTGTTGTGTAGAATCCAGAAGTGTGAAAGGGTCTATTAAAAATCATCTTTGTGTGATTTCTAACAGCCTTGTTGTATTATATCTTCAATACCTCTATATAGCTATATCTTTCCTTTGACTGCCCCACACACCTGCGTGCACACTTCCACACACACATGCAGACAACATTACCGTCACAGCGCAGGCCAGTAGAGTCCAGGCTGAATCCTTGCTGGCATTCACAGCTGAAGCTGCCTGGTGAGTTGTGGCAGATGCCCTTAGCTCCACACAGACTCAGCTCTGCAGCACACTCATTATTATCTGTGAGGGGAAAAATACACAATTACATGGCACAGGATGCTTTGCTCTTACTGTGTATTATTATTTTATATGTTCTGCATAGTAAAACAATTAACTGGCTTCAATAAAGGGTTAATAAAAATTGAAGTCAAGTTCTTGACAAGGTCTCGACACTTAAATTGCAAGCCTTGATTTAGTAGAAAAATGAAGATTACTGTGTGTGTGTATTTGTTCGTCATACACTTACCTATACAGGCAGTGTGGTGTTGTGTGAAGCCTGGAGGACACTTGCATGTGAAGCCACCAACGGTGTTAATACACATAAACTGACAGTTGTTCCTCTTTAACTGGCATTCGTCCAAATCTTCAAGGAAGGAAAATAACTCTTTAGACTCTTTAAATCAACCACTCGCTCCTTCTCCCTCAAATTAACACGGTTGTCAAAAGGTATTTTGTCCTGATCAGATATTCCAGTTCTGCATGTTTTTTTTTATTCCAAATCCATAAAATCCCTAAACAAAACCCAATACTGCATACACGAGTGAGCAAGATAAAACACTGCAGTATTGCATTGACCTCATATTACATTTATTTATCTGAGAATGTTATCCAACATTTAGGATCCTGTGCGAGAAATTAACTGCCCACCGTTGTTCAGTAACATCCTATCAAGCCTCAATAACCGCCACCAAACACTCCCTGTATTTTACTCATCACTCACATTACACTGCTCTGGGGGATTCCGGCCCCCTCTTTCACATGAACTGCTTAGTTTGGGTTCTTTAATAGTATTTAATTGGGTTTTCTATTAGGACTTGGCCATTTGAAAACTTGTTTGGATCATATATTTGCTCATATACTTTAGACTCCAGTGTATTGCTTCAGCTTCAGTTCAGAAACAGATAGTCTTACTTTTGCCTCATTCATTTTTCGATATACTTCATATTTTATGACCCCAAACCTTCACCTTGAAAGAATAACATATGATTGCTCCATGCAGTGTTTAGTTGTTTTTTTTAATAGACATAAAGGCGTCTCCTGTGACATTATGTGGCTCTAGAAGCCGTGTTAATATTATGTTTATATAGGAGACTGTATTAATAATGGACAATACATTTATAATGGTCCCACTCTACCTACCACTGGAATACAAAACAAATACAGAAAATAAATCCATTATATTATAAATAAATTCAGACATTGGCCTTCTAATAGCATAGAGGAATGTCCTCTCTTATGACAGGGAAGGTCAAACTCAAGACAATGGTTATTGGGATGATGACTGCTCTGTCGTCACGCAGCAATAAAAGCTAATCACATCTCAACAGCTCAATGTTGCCAGTTAGGAATTCTATTATCCGATTACTAAGGTCAAGGACAGACAAGATTCATGGTCTGCCTCAATTAAAATCTGGGAATCACCCATAAATGTAAATGTTTCTGGACAACCAATCAATTGTTGCCAAACTGCTATGACACCATGACTAGCTTACGTTACGCTACATGACACAGACACTTTCAGTACTTAAATATTAGCAAACGTTTTTTTGTGAGGGTGGGATGGGGGGCACAGTGCTTTGAGAGAAGCTCACCTTTACATGTCCTCCCATCGTCTTGCAGGATATAGCCACGTGGACAGGAGCACATATAGCTGCCCTCTGTGTTCTTGCAGATAAAGTTGCATGGCTTTGGGGACATAACACACTCATCCAGGTCTATAAAATAGCAGACAAAGATAAGTAATTGATTAAATAATATAGTATTTTCATGATATAGGTCCGTACTTAAATTTCTGAGCATAAAGAAACAGAGAAAATAATAGTTTAGTGTGTTTGTATGTTGTTGTTGTGTAAAAGGAAGAGCCTTACCCACACAAGCAGTGCCTGTAATGGTGGCTGTATAGCCTGGACCACAGTGGCATCTAAAGGAGCCCATAGTGTTGATACACCTGCCATTCTTACACACGTCTGGTATTACCTTACATTCATCTATATCTGTGGATGGAGAACTGCACCATTGACATCTGAGATATTTAGAGTTTATGTTTAGTAAGATTGGTAGTATATATTTATCATAAGGAAAAAGGTTAGCACAAACAGACTCCACATCTGAGCCACAGTATTGCAGGACTCGGGTAAAGCGAAGTGTGGGAGAAAAAGAAAAAAAAGAAAAAAAAGAAGGTGTGAATACATAGGTAATTATTAGATATGTAAATAGACAAAACAGAATTGTAGTAAATTTACTGTTTAGAGTAATGGTACAGATGCCAAAGCATAATTCAGATGAGCTGTAATGGAGAATTTAAGACTGTAGATTAAGAATAGCTTTGATAAAAAATTTGTATTTGACCAAATTTATATTGATACATTTTTCATTCTACATGTGTCCTAATACACGACCTCGGTTTGAGCAAGAAAACGCTTCATTATCATGATCACTAAGAAACTGCACTGGGTGTTATGAAATGAAGAGAATGTTTGGGGGAAGGCAGACCTGTGCCATCTGTGGCATAGCCGGGCCCGTGAGGACACAGTTTCTTGTACTTAATGGTGCCTGGCACAGGGCAGAGCTCGCACTGGTTACCCCAGCCACGCCCGCCGTCGCAGCAACACTGGGATTTGGTGCTGGGTATGCGACTGCTAGCAGACATCTGACACATGGTCTGCAGCACCTCAGTGAAACAGAAGCCTTGCCTGTAGTCTAGAAAAAAGCCATTGAGAGAGATGATGCAAGTTTAATGTGCGATCACATTTGTTTTAGACCCTTGGTATTTCATCGTGAAAGATTTAACAAGTGTATAAACAATGAATACGAAATCAATGAACATGTACATACACTCACACACACAAAAAACAAATACAAAAGGACATGATCTAGTACGACCAATATGCATGCATACAGAAACACACCTTTCTACTCATTCTGTTTTTGTGTAAAAAGGCTTACCAAGGCACTGAGTACGTGTAGAGTCAGGCTGGAAGCCTTCTCCACACTCACACATGTAACTGCCTATGGTGTTCACACAACGGCCATTCTCACATATGCCAGACTTAGTGCGACACTCGTTCTCATCTACGAAGTGGGAGAGGGACAAAAAGTAAGAAATCCACTGATATGCCTGAGTACTTAAGTAAATCTCCATTTAGTAGTAGTAAATAGCATTAATGTCAATGAACAGATAAGAAAAAAAAAGTTCTGACCCTGACACACTTCGTCATCCAGCTTGCGCACCATTCCGGGAGGACACACACACATGAAGGTGCCGATGAGGTTCTTACAGTTCATTCCCCTGGTGTCGCAGTCATGTAAGCCCTCTGCACACTCATCCAGGTCTGTAATGTGAAAGAGGGGAGGAAAAAAAAGAGCAGCAAGGCCTTTTTTTTTTTTTTTTAAACCTACAGTTAAAATGATATCAAAATCTGTTCAAATTAGAAAGAAGTGCAAAACATTTTATTTAGAGGTTAATTATGACTGCATATGACCCGAGGTTTGAGTTGCTGTCTCACCCTGGCACATTCTCTCGTCCTCTCGGAGTGTGTAGCCAGATGGGCAGGAGCACTCGTAGCCCCCGAATGTATTGATGCAGCGGAATGCACAGAGCAAAGGATTCTGGCCACATTCATTTATATCTGTACCATAAACAAAAACAGTCAGACCATTTGAACCTATGACATGGCTAAAAATGATATTATAAACTATAATATGAATACATACTACACTCTCAGGAAAAAAAAAGGCACTAAACTGTGCCTTTCCTTGTCGCTGGAGTGGTACCCTCAATGGTACATCTTTCGTTCCTTTACTATGCATCTTTTACCTGGAAATGAATATAGTGTTCCTTTAAAAAAAAAAAATTATTAGGTACATAATTGGACCTTAAGGACCACTCTGTTGTATCTTTAATTAGCTTTTAGAGTAAAACTTTAAAAAGGTTTAAAAAGGTAAATCTTTCCAGGTAAAAGACACATACTAAAGATACAAAAGATGTACCCTTGAGGGTACCACCTCAGTCACAATAAAAGGTAAAGTTTAATACCCTTTTTCGGAGAGTGAGCAAATAATCTAAAAAAAAAGAAGAAGCAAGATTTATTGTGACCAATTCAACATATACACTCACAATATGTAGCAATACAAAAATTCAGTAGTATTATGGAAATAATAGAAATATTGAGCTCCTTCCAATAGATGAATAAAAGACAGATTAAAGAAAAGAGTTTCACCTTCACATATCATCATGGGCCCTGGCTCAAAACCTTCCTTGCAGTTGCACTCAAAGCCTCCAATCACATTGGTGCAAGTACCGTTTCCACATGGATTCCCTACTGCACACTCATCAACATCTGCATGAACAGAATGAACACGTCAAAAAGGAAAGGCACCTTAAATGGAATGAAAATGCTAGTTCCTGCTGTGTGCATTAAGCTTAAGACAAAAATAGATTACTGGATGTCTTCGCCAATGAATCAATTTATGGGTCAAAATAGACCATTTCAATTTTTTACTAAAAGTTGGACAGTACTAGATTTTTTCCCCCAACTTTATGTGCTTGGCTCAATGTCTCTAATGAACATGAAACATCACTTTTTTTAAATATAATTTATATAATAGAGATTATGTTTGTCATTTTGGTCTAAAAGGAACAAGCTGAAACAAAAGTGTTAAAATGATTGGTCTTTGTAAACGAAGCAAAAGGTGACTCATACTTTTGCATACAAATCTTACAATTGTATTGCTATTAAATCAAATGGCATGGGCTGGTTAAATTGGACATCCATTACTAAGTGCTCATTTGGTCCTTGCATTTTAATCAGTTTATTACAACAAATCCTCAGCAATTAAAAATGATAAAACTGATTTGAAGAAGCCAGCTTTACTGATTTGTGTACAACAAAATGCCTTGCTTCTAAAAACATGCAACAGCAAGGTAAAATGTGCACTACATCTCATGTAAATTAATAACGTGGCTTTAGTTCTGTATTTAGGAAATGGAGAAGTGCTGTCAAATGTGATCTAAATGTGGGTTTTCATGCTACAAATACTCAACAAAAAGCAAAAAGTGGACAAAGGCTTCCTCACCAACACAATGGACTCCAGTATAATTGAGTGTGTAGCCTGTAGAGCACTCGCAGCGAAAGGATCCATCAGTGTTGATGCAGTGGCCATTGTGGCAAATGCCTGGGTTCTCCACACACTCGTTCAGGTCTGACATTATCCAGCAAACAAATGGACAAGGGGAGAAACAGTTTCAGTTCGGAGCATTGGAAAGTAATGTATGAATCCATCATGTGACGTGCTTGCTAAGCATTTCTATACCATGCGTTCTATACCATATCACTGTTTTATACCCTACTATGAACACTGGCACAAGTCTTTTGAGAGCACCAGACTATTAGACTCTCTGGTACCAAGTTGTGCATCTTGAATGTTCCTGCAAACCTACACTGTGTACATTTTGTTGATTTCTTGAGATAAATGTCAAGGTCAGGTTTAGATAAATAACTGGCATGAACTGCACTCTATGTGAGGGGTATACATTTTTGTTTTATCTATTGTATTTATAGAAGTGGACTTTTTATGCATTATAATCTGATTTTTAGATTTTTACACATCTAACAATTAGAGAGTCAAACACAGGAGCTACAAAAAGCCTCAAGCTGCAGTTCACAAAACCCAAGCTGCAAGATTCAAGACCCAAGATCCGAGATCCAAGCTCCAGTCAATCCAGCTGCTGATGAAGGACGAGCTTGCGAGTTTCGGTGAGCTGAGAGTTGAGATTGTGTATGCCAGCAAAAAAGCTACCTACGAATCTGAAGACAACTGTAATCCAATATCGGTACTGTCTAGAAATAACTTTGAGAAGTCCATGGTGATGAAGAGCTTTTTTCTGTACCATAACCAAAAACCAGACAGTATGAACTTGATAGGATATGGCTAAAATGAAATTATAAACTATAATATGCATACATACTATGAGCTAATCTAAAAAAAACCCCTATTCAACATTTACACTCTCACACAATTATATGTAGCAATACAAAAACTCAGTAGTATTATGGAAAAAATACAAATATTAAGCTCCTTCCTCAATTTAACTTGGAGGTCAATGTTCATAATAAAATCTTCCAAAAGTACATAAACCAAATGGTTTCAACTTAATATACTGTATCATCTAATGGCGTTTCATTTGAAAATAGAGCACTAACATAGTTGGCACCTTCCTAATCTGTCTTAAGTGGTTTAGGTGATTAGGAAAAGACTTGTGTATGATAACGTAACATTCTGCTAGCATTTATGTACATATTTTGTATATAAGTGTTTAATTTGACTTCATTCTGATACATGGGAAGATGGCTGTTGTGCTGGTTTGCACTGTAATACGTCTACCTCACTTAATACACTCCTGTGTGTGTGTTTATTTTCATTTAGATTCTGTATTTGGTCTGGACTCTCCAAGAGGTAGACCTAGAGCTAAAATGGGAAAGAAGGAACATGATCAATCCTGAGTCTGTGTCCAAATTGAAAGAAAATTGTGCTGCCACCTCGGGACACTCGCAGTGAGGAGAAAGAGAATTCAAATACCCAAGCAATGTTACAACTATAAAATACTCCAGATCGATACGTTTAGATCCAATCTCCAAACTGGAATTGCTGTGACTGTTGAGTAAAAAAGACGAATCTAAAAAAAATAAACTACCAGATGTTTAAAGCATGGGAGCTCCTTAACAGGTTAAGACCACAAGATGGAGGGATGGTTTTGACCGTCGATTTGAGTCGGGTCAGCTCTGATCTTGCTGCAAAGGTTCACAAACAGTGCAGAAGGACAGAGCACAATACCGACATTTTTATACGAACTACAGCTGCCTAAAATGAACTGGTCTAAGGTTTCCAACTGTATCCAAAAACCCAGTGAGACTATAGGAGGATAGAAAAAAAGATTCAGACAGGTCTGGATGTAACATCTGTCGATCTCAAATTGATTTCGTCAATGGCCTGGGACCAGAAGTCAGGAAGGCTTACAAATTGCATCATATGGGCTGTGATAACAGCATCAATAAATCCTGCGCCATCTATAAATGGGCAGCTCAGACTGAAAGAACACAAAGCCAAGCTCTGTATATTGCAGGAGCAAACAAGAAGAATGACAAGGAACAGAAAGAAGCATATATATATATTCTGAGAATATACAGTATATACTGTATATATACACACAGTATATTCTGAAAAGTGTGTAGTCTTCACACAAGTCATTTCATACAACGAGGGAAATGCACTACTGAGCAAAACTGTGTATACAGCAGAACCTAGAAACAATCTTGGAAACCAACAAGTCAGAGCTACAGCTCCATCTGCTGGGCTAAAATTCTATTGAGCTGTTTAAAAAAGTACAAGTTCCTTACCTATGACTGTGTCCCCAATGCCTGGAATGATCCCATAACCAAAAGGACACAGTTCTTGAAATCCAGCTACAACAGACGAAATGAAGAACTAAAGTAAGTGGATGCTACGAGCAGTCTTGTGAAATTAATACGAAGCTGTATGGAAAAAGAAAATAAGAGGCACCATCTTGCTCTTTGGGGCAGAGCTCACAGGGGTAGCCCCAGCCTTCATTGGACATGGTGCTGCAGCAGCACTTGGCTTTGGTGGTGTTGAAGGCCTGAGGGTTGGAGCATTTTCCATTCTCAAAGCGGGTGAAGCAGAAGCTCTCTCTTGTGTCTAAAAAAAAAAAAAGGAATCGCAAAAACAATGGTGATGCGATGTTCATAATCAGTCCAAATCACTCTGATCTGGCTCCTTAAACCTAGTTCAACCCCAATCATTAAACGCATGTGATGGGAGAATTTAGTAAGTGAATTAAAGAGGCCAAAGAGTTGCTTTAAATGGGTTAACTAAATGGCAGTCTGTACTTATCTCAAACGGCTGTAAGCACTGCTAATTATCGTTCCCATCCATATGAGCTTCTAATTGAGACATCAATTAATTTATTACCATTCATTTTACTTCACCTATAAATGATAGCTTCTCATCATTTATATGTGGTATATGATTATGAGGCACCAGTAAGATTATTCTCAAAACCACTGCAGCAAATCTGGCCTTGTTCATCCAAGCATTTCAATTTCATGCCTAATATAGCTCAGTTGATGTTGTGTTATACTGTGTATGTAATTAAGTATTTTCATACAGCATACAGTAGATAAATACAGTATATGCGTGTTTGAAAAGTTGGGTTCGGTTGGGTCGAAACATCAATTTACCATTCTCATAAAACATTGTCATGTTGACATCATTTGTTTGAATCAGAATGACAAAGTTCGCTGAATTACCATAACAGAGACGTCCATTTTCTGAAAGCACAAAGCCTGGTTTGCACACACACTCGAAGCTGCCTGGGTTGTTGTAGCAGGAGCCAAACAGACAGATGTTGGGGTCTTCCTCACACTCGTTCTCATCTGACAGGGTTAGAAAGTAGAGCAGCTAGACATCACAACCGAAAGGAGAGCTATTTAGATTACTGTCATAGAGAAAAGCTTCCCTCTCCTCTTAGTATAAACTGAGAAGATGAAAAGCACAAGGGTTTACACAAGTTACATGACCTAATACAGTCAAGAGATTGGAGTCATTTGATTACGAACTGCAGGCATAGGATGGATACGACAGTGCCAGGGTGGGTGACAGAGCACTGGCGAATGTTCACTAGAACACATACTTACACACAGACGTTATAAAATTTATAAAATTAGGCAGGTGATTAATTCATTACTGTTTGACATATTGGAACATTCTTATACTTAAAAGAATTTATACATTTTAATAGTCTCAACAACTGAAATAAAATCAACAACAATATAACAAAGGCGAATTTTACTGAAAAGTTAACCATGCTGAGTTAATGCAGCATAAGTGCTCAACTGACAATAATAAATGAGATTTGGAGCACCATGTTTACTTACTCTTTGGTGTGAGTAATTTGAGCTCCATGTATGAACAGAGCATTAGAGGGTGGTTTGTGTGTTGAAAGGAGGACACATACCTACACAGTGATTGTTCTGTACAATGTAACCAGGTGGACAAATACAGCGAAAAGAGCCGTCCAAGTTCTGGCATGTTCCGGGGGCACATATTCCAGGTAGCATGATGCACTCATTCACATCTGGAGTCATTGAGGATGAGAGAGAGAGAGTTATTTTGAGACATCCCAATGCTAATGAAAAGTTCTGTAAATTGTATAACAATAGGAAAGATTAGTGTTAAAACATACCAGCACAGTTCTTCCCATCCAGGGTGAGGTCATAGCCGTCTTCACACAGGCACTGGAAGGCGCCCACATTGTTAATGCACTGGCCATTCCTGCACAGCTGACCATATGCTGCTGAACATTCATCAATATCTGACAAAACACAACACAGAACATTCACATTACGCTACCATATTTAGTATTGTTAGGATCGCATAGGTAACTATTTGGCAACGCACAACAACCATGACACGCGTGTTGTGTGTTGTTATATTATTATTAAGATAAACAAACAGTAAGACTTAAAAAAAGCAATAGCTAGTAAGTGTTTTACCCACCAGTCACATATTTCTGACTTGTACTTGTACTAGTCCTTGTACCTATGCTATCATGTAAGCTTCTACACCTGGCAAGTAACTTTCACTTCACTATGCCGCCAAGAATCCTGAGAGGCTTGTGCATTAATATTAATAATATTACCTACCCTACGAGTCTTGCATTTGGCCAAGTCTTCCTCAACCTGTAAGCTCACGAAGCCATTGCAAGTCCAGGCCAAAAGTGCTCTATCAGCAAGTATTGACATTACAATTAGATCCACTCAAAAGGAAATTTTTTGTTCTGCCTATTCATGACTCATGAAAACCCACAAATCAACACACAGCAAACTAGAAATGCCTCGAGTGGAACGTACACAGACAGATGTAGGCAGTTCTCACAGGAAGTCCTGCTCTTACCTGTGCACTGGTTATTTAGGGTGAGCTTAAATCCACGGTGGCAGAGACAGTTGTAGGACCCCACAGTATTCTTACACGTGCCATTCCCACAGGGTTGACGCACACATTCATCAACGTCTGCAGAAGGGAGACAATTAGCTTGCTATTAGAGGCTAATTAAATACAAGAATACAACTCATAAGCAGACCATTTTGGATTCATAACTTTAAAAATTAAAATGTAATATTCCCAATAAATGAGAAGATAAGCTGAGATCCCAATAAAATCCGAGTTGAGTCCCCAAATATATGGTGGCCGTAACAGTGACAGAGGACAATGTGTTGCCATACAAAGGCAAAATTCAGTAACTACAATTTTGGTCAAAATTAAGGTCTGACTGGGAAGAAACGTCTAGACATCTGTTTTATGTTGTGACAAAATAACCAGGTTCAAACTTGCTCTGTCTGCTACCTACAACGCATTTAGCTGGACACTTTAGAGCCATTTTTCTCAGTTTCAGTGTTAGCGTAGTTACGGTTTGCCTTTGTAGAGCAGTATAAATTATATATGTCTTAAACCTGAGGATTTACATTACCCATGCACATCTTGCCGTTGAGGGAGGCCATGAAGCCAGTGTGGCATGTACATATATAGCCCCCCTGGATGTCCACACACTTGCCATGACTGCAAAGGTTGGGGGTTTCCAAACACTCATTGCGGTCTGCCATCAGAGTTTGTGTAACGGGAGAGAGAGTAAGACAAAAGTTGCCAAAGAACACACCAGCAGTTGACATTGGGAAAAAGTGCTGGTATGACAGTGGTGGCTTTAGATAAAAGACTAGCTGCAATGATCTGATGTCACACAGTTCCCCAAACTTTAGTTCATGGCATTTAGGTTAAGGGTGACACCATGTTTATCTGTTAAGTCAATCTAAAATGAAAAGTACCATTAACATCATTTTAAAATACCACCGCCCACATTTACAAATTCCATATGCCACCAGTGGAATCAATAGATTAGTTTTATATTTTTAATGAACATCATGCGTGAAATAAACGCAGCCTCAAGTGACAGTAGCTTTGATCTGTTTTAAAACTTGAATAAAAACCTTATAGCTGAATAATGTCTATAAGAAAAAAGGAACATTTGCATGCTGACCATTAGTCATGAAGTCATCTCACCTATGCAGGCTCCGACCGGTGAAAGCTTGAAGCCGTCCGAGCACTCACAGCGATAGCTACCAGGGCTGTTAATACAGTCCGCATTCCTCTGGCACAAGATCTCTGAACCACTACACTCATCATTGTCTGCAGTACACACACACACACACGCACACAGTCCATTCCCCTGCCTCAAAGTGGTAATTGTTTGACTTTGTGTTGGGCTTCTGGGAAAGATCCAACTGCTATCAGCTCACTGCACACAAGCTCCCCTTTTAAGGTCTAAAACAAGGCTTTTGGGTCAGTGAGTGGGCTCGAGAGGATATTAGGTTGAGACCATAGACTGTATATAATATACGGTCTATGGTTGAGACCCTATGCGCAAAAGATAACTGAGAACTTAAGTTGCATGTGGCGCTGACTCAGTCAGAGGATTGGTTGGGACATAAACAGACTGAGCTTTGGAGAAGGTGTAAAAGAAGTTGTGGGTGATATACCAGTAGAAATGAGACAGCTGTAGAAATTTGAAAACTGGTAGAAAATGTTCTAATATAATTTCCACCGTGAAAAAAATACAACGGAAACTCGTGCATTTGCCCTAAAATATGTGGCATTGCGAGGAGCGGGTGTTCTGCCTGCTCTACATTTAGCCACTATGTGGTAAAACAGCGGGAAACTGGAGAAAAAAGATGGAATGGCCGTGGGTCCCTCAAATCCATGCAACAAGCAAAATAAAAACAAAGAGCCCGTTAGGGAAAAAAAAGTGCATTGTCGGTCACGTGGTTTAAAAAAAGTTCGAGACCGAGCAGAAAACAACAATCTGTAAAGTCTGCCAGATCGGTTTGTGGCACAGCACCTGCTGATTGTTCCTTATAAAAATAGGGGTTTATTTGTTCTATGGTTTATTTCATTGCAGTTTCATTCAAAGTCCTTTGTGTGTGATACCTTAAGTGTGTAGAAGATTCTTATAAGTTGTTTATTTAAGTCAAAATAATATTTTAGTAGTAGTTTTTAAGCTTGCATTGCCATAAAAATATGTATATCTTAATATATACTGTTACAGTCCAACATTCTGAAGACATCATTGTTTTAAATTTTGGCAATTTCACCCACCCCTAGGTAAAAGGAACTTAAACTGCAACTGTCCTACTACAAACACTGAAGCTACAAACACTTTACAGAGATTTATAAAGAACAAAAAACAAGCCTTGCGTATAAACAAAATAACATAGCAAGCTATTTAGAATTGTTTTGCTTTCAGATGTGATAAAGGGTAAGATGTTACTGGGTGCTACAAACCTTCACATATAAGTAGCAAATCATTGTAGCTGAATCCTCTTGGGCATTCACAGTGAAAACCTCCAATATGGTTGATGCATACACCGTTGGCACAGATCCCTGGGATCTCGTGACATTCATCAATATCTGAACACCAAACAATCAATTAAACTTCCTACAAATTCCTGCAAACCACAAAAGGCTGCTTTAATATAAAATACGATAGAAAGTCACAGGCCTTACCCACTGGTTTTCCAGTTTCAATGTTAATTTCAAACCCTGGCACAATGTTTCCACAAAGAGTGTGAAAGCCCTCTAATGGAAGAAATAGAGAGTTTTAATCTCGAGCATGTGTCTGTATTAAAATGTCTGCCACTCTAAGTGTGTGTTCACCAACTGACCAGTGCCTGGTATGGGACATGCCTGACAGGGCTTGTTCCAGGCCTTGCCCATGTTGTAGCCACAGCAGCAGATTCGGTGTGTAATGTTGAAGGTCAGCTCATTCTCACACATGGTGCCATTGTAGTTGCGAAAGCAAAGGCTTTTCCTCATATCTAAAAAGCATAATAAGATTCAGGTACACCAGGTAGTAAATTCAGTCTCATGAAGTTGTGATAACAAAGAAAACACCGTTATTGTGGCAGACATACTAGAGATGCTGAAGAATTTAAGAGTTCAGGAACAAAACTAAATCTTTTACCATATGGTGCAGTTATGTCAGTTAAATAAAAGCTAAATGCTAAACTGTAAAAATGCAACTCTTTCAGATTAATGCAAAATAGAAATACATGTCGTAATTTTTCTACATACCCATGCACTTATTGCCTCCATTGACCTGCATGTACTCCTGAGGACAGACACAAGTGTAATTGCCCAGTGTGTTATAGCATGTGCCTGGACTACAAATCCCAGGATTCACCAAACACTCATCAATATCTGCAAATATAAAAAAAGAACAAATATAATCTCTGGATTAATCCATCACAACCTTTCTGAATTAATCCATCTCTACACCTCTGACTGAGCTTCATCCTGCCTCTTTGTTAAAAATGCAAAGTTTAATGTCCGTTTAAGATTTTATAGATTTCTACTCAGTATCAAATGATAAAAGTATATTAAATTGTTAGCATAAACAATCACAGACGAATAATAACTCTAAAACTGACCACAACAATAACTTACATTTGCAAATTCATATTAATGCACATGAAGGACATCTTAAAATAGTTAATGTCAATTAATAGGGCAGGTTAGGTTCTGTGCAACAAGCTCAGCCTTAGACAGTAGCATGTAGGCGATCAACAACAGACTTGTTCCTATGTTTAAATTTGTGAACTACACTTGGGAATTTTAGTTTTCTTTGGCAGTCAACAGGTGAATTAATTGAAAACAGAACTGTCTCAATTTTCAGTTTTGTGACTGCACTGACTGTATATATGCATCAAGTTCAAGTTCAAGTAGGTTTTTATTGTCATTTCTCCATATACCTCGTATACATTGAAATGAAATGTCGTTT
>JAOUQW010000009.1:3704933-3715160 GCA_028565825.1 Olivaichthys viedmensis
CAGTGTTTTTCTTGTCAAAAACGTTTCCACTATAGTTTCTCACAACATTTCACACATCGACAACCAAATTATCCGCTAAAGTTAAACGGAAAAAAGATTTGTCGATATTTGTAAAATATTACAGATAAATGCCGTTATCATAAAATCCCTTGGATGAAAACCTGGCTAGAGGAAATGCCTAAACAAAGAGACTGTGCATACATACCGCCCTTCAGTTCCCAAGTGTTACATAATCGTTTGAAAGTTCATCCTCATTTCATGAAGTTATTACTGTCTGTATTTCGTCTCACCATATTGTAACATTATTTTCTGCTCCTATACATTCAGCAATGACAAACATGCATACACTATCTACATTTGTACTAAGCATTAACTATTAATTAGGTAGCATGTAGACAGGTTTACATGATTTAAAGAATATATAATCAAGAAAAAAAGGGTTACCCAGACCACTAACATTTTGTTAATTTTGCACAAGTGTTATTTTATTATGAAGAGGATGAACATAACCAATGAGCTACAAAAGACTGGCTCTCCTCATCACTTCAGGCTCAGACATGAACATCTTACCCATCTGGATAGCAGCAGAAAGAGACATAAAAATGAGGAAAAGCCCAACGATATATGGTTGAAGTTCAATGGAGTTCATAATAAGCAATGAACTTGTACTTCAGAAAACAGATACCATTCCAGAGATATGTGTAGTGAGACCAAAAGGCAAAACAAGTCAAACACAAATACAGTAGTTCTAAGGCTTGAAGTGAATTAAAAGTGCAGCTTAACTTCCTTCCTGAGTAGAGAACTACAGAACTATACAGTGGGTGGATGTAGAGCTTGGTTTGCCAAACATTCGTACAAAGTTTTAATGACATATTTAGACTATTGTATGACTCTGTGTGATCTGGTTTTCCAACATCATTGAGCTATGGACATATCAGCACACACAAACACACACACATTTGCAAGTACCTATTTGACTGCATGCACGATGGCAAATTGTGTAGAGACACACTCATACATGTCCTCCTGCACTCCACATGAAGTAAAACTGATAAAAACCTAATTTAAGATAATCTCCCTAAATAGCAAATGTACAAATAAAATAACTTGATCAGGCAAGATTTCATTAATATAGTCTCTGTATGTGTTAGGTTTGGCAGGGCATTATGGGTAATTTAGGAGAAATTTCAGACGTACCCGAGTTCACGGCAGGGCATGGTTGGCAGGGCTCACCAAAGCTGTAGTCTGTGTTGGCACAGCAGCACACCGACTTGGTGACAGCTCCATGGAAAGGGCGCACACAAACACCCTTTTTAATGGCTCCATAGCAGGTGCCGCGCATGTGTGTGTCTGGTTGAGAAAAAATACAGGAAAAAAATGTATGCAGAAATTAGGCAATACATATTCTTGTAGTAAGTGAGCAATACAACAAACTTGATCATGGAATATAAAAAAAATTGTGTAATGTAGAGATATTTTAGTGTGTAATATGTGATTATCTTCGTGCATATAAAATGATTTAATGAGTGCTGTTCGCTCACTTAACACTGCGCTTTCTAAAACACAATCCCACACTGCAGTCACTAATCACATTATATACAGTATACTTACAGTAAAACTAACACTTTACATACACTGAAACATCTTTACGTTACGCTCACTTAAATGAAACATGGTATTACGCACACTAATACACCATCAAACATTGCACATACTAACCCACAATCACACACTACAACACAATGACAGTCCATAGTTAGGTCCAATGAGCTTCTTAATGAATTCATCTGTTAATCGGGTATTTCTAGTGGGACATTTCCTTGATTGTCTTTGCTGAAAAGCTCCTAAAAAATGCCTTCACAACAAGAGCGAGTACCTGTGAGTCAGAGTAGAAGGCTGAACAGGCAGTTTGGCTCAATTTTCAGCCTAAATTTGAAACAGGCTGCTGACATCCCACAATTTGTTGAGAGTGAAAGAATTGGTTCGAGTGTGTTATCGTGTGTATGTGTCTTAAGTGTGTTTACAAGTACAGCATCATCCTCTTTGTAGCAATCAGGAGCTGTGCATTGGTGAGTTTGTGTGTCTTTGGACAAGTCTCATGAGTCAGGATTTGCCACAAATGCCACGGAAACATGAACAAGTTCATTCAACAAGCACTGTGACATTACAACTCCAGGCTTAATAACAGATTTACATTTGTTTAGATTTATATACTGTAAAAAAGAGAGTCTATGAGTGTGCTCTTCATTTGTTCTTACCCACACATGAACGTCCATCAGGTCCAACTGCTAGACCTGCCAAGCACTCACACCTGTAGGACCCCTCAGTGTTTAAACACCGCCCATTTATGCAGATACCTGAGGTCAAGCACTCATCAATATCTGAGAGAATGAACATACATATTAGAACATACACACAATCACAAAGACTAACACACACTTGTGCCACACCTTATACAACATCCAACCATTTCAACAATAATGAATAATAGTTTTTACATGGAAAACTGTTCAAGGGGAGCTGTAAACTTTGGACCCCCAGAATTAATAAGTGAAAACTCATCCTCTAAAAAGCATGTGTTACAGATGTATACTTGGCAACAACACACACCTGTGCAGTAGTGGCCACTAGAGGCAAGTGTGAAACCAGGTTTGCACACACATTTAAAGCTACCATCTTCATTGATGCACATGCCATTCAAGCACATGTTTGTTATGGAACATTCATCATGGTCTGCAGGGGAGAAAAAACAGACATTAAAATGTACATGCTGTTCTAAAATTCTTAGGTGGATGAGGAATGCTTAGAGAACTAAATGTTGAGACCCATAAGGTAAATGATTCATCATCTAATGCAATTACAGGCCTTGGGCTATATTAGTATGACAGCATCATCCCTGATACAACAACATTGCAGAGTGTATGTCTGTTTGTTCATTCCACTCTCTACTACACTGCAGCACAAACTTGCAGACAGGTTGAAAGTGTGGGCACAGTGTAGACTCCAGGTCTTACCCATGCAGTTCCTGCCATCCGGTGTTAGCTGGAAGCCTGCATTGCAGATGCACCGGAAGCTGCCCACCGTGTTCAGACAGCGGCCGTTCTGACAAAGCACGCCGTTATGCACACATTCGTCAGTGTCTGCCAGGGAGCACACAACACCACAGCTTCAGCAAGACATGCGTGGCCACCCTGAGTGCTAAGAGGATGTTTACAAAACATTTTTGAGGTTTTTTGAGGTTTGATATTCTGTGATAACAAATATTTTTGTTATTGTGAGTATCTACATGATGTACAGAACACTCTTAAAACATATTTTACCAAAAGGTACTTTTACCATAAACACATACGGTATTTTCATATATCATTTCAGTTAACTTGAGTGCACTGTGAAAACTTTGCAGGTCTATCATACACTTAGCCAGGTTGGTTCCCAATGGAGTAACCTGTAATTAAGCAGTTTCGTTTTCAGAAAGGGGAATTTTCAGACCCTTTATATAAAAAGCCCTTAATCCATCACAATTTAATGTAGCAGGTGTGCTGCAGTATTAAAGACTCACCGTGGCAGGCCTGCTTGCCTGGAGGCCTGTGAAAGCCTGTATGACACCTGCAGTAATAAGAGCCGGCAGTGTTGACACAGTCTCCATTTGCGCATGGGTCAGAAGCACACTCATCTATGTCTAGAACACACACAAAACATATGACAAATGAAATATTTCATCAATCTACAAATGTAACTGTGCAGTGATCACCTTGGGTATGTTTTGTTAAAATGCCATACCATTAAGCAAGAGGTTAGTTTCTGTTTGCAGGTTTAAGCGCTGCATTTTGGACAGGGGCATGGGCATGACATTTATTGTAAAGCATGCCAGACGACGGTATTATAGCTAAGCTACTTCAACAAAGCTACATTTACTTACTGTGTATTTGAATTAAAAATCTATTCTCTTAACAGCGTAAAAAAACTCCACGTTTTAAGGGAGTTAGCATTACCTGAGCATGCCGTTTGACTGTCCACTTGGTAGCCAGCGTTACACTCACAACGGTGACCGAACCCCACTGGGATACAGCGGCCATTGAGACACAAGTTAGGCATCAGCAGGCATTTGTTTGTGGTCTGATTTAAACTAACTGGAAAAGAAACACACAGGCTGCTTGTGTACATTCAGGTGAAGCCTACACTTGTATGTAAATAAAAGTTTTAGTAAAAAAAAGTTTAGGTCCAACATATATTTACATACATTTAATCTCTGTGTGAAAAATTGCCAATATTAGCATAATCAGGGCCCTGAAAACTATACCAAAGTGCTAAATTCATGCTTTTGGTTTGCAATCCTTAGCTCACCAACAGGTCCTTGAGGTTTTTGTCCATTGCCATTGCCCTGTCCATTAATGGGAATATGAGGGATTTGAGGGATCTGGGGAAGCTGTGGATATATGTGACCATTCCCATTCACTGGATAAAGTGTTTGGCCATTGAGACTGGAATCATGTCCATTGGGCCTCTGAGGAACTCTGTCCCCTATAATGCCAGGATCCTCATCTGGATATCCTCCCACTGCTGCTCCCTCTAAACACATGCTGTGGAATTCACCTGAGAGATACAAAAAAGATCCCTATGGTTAACTGTAGCACAGGCCAGCAATTAAACACTGATATGCTGCTATGTCATACCTCTAAATCATGTCTTCCTTATCTATCATGTGTTTCTTATCGATCTTCAGCACATGCTTTCCTTTAAATCTTTTCTATTTGAACCATTATGCAGGAAAAAGACATCTGTGATAACGCTATTTCTTTATAGTGATGCCCAGATTACAAAATTAAAACAGGAAGGTACTCTGTCTACAGGTCCACATACTGTGTATTACAAAGTGTGAACATGATCATCCATATGGCCACCCATAATATAAAGTACAGCACACTGCATTTAGAGATCTTGATCCCATAACAATACAAAACTATCCTTCTTTGAACAATCAAGATAGTGAAAGGAGAAAGAGCTTACCAGATCTGCGACTAGGACACATCTCTGGCACTGTCCCTCGGGCCCAGCAGCGGCCTCTGTCACAACAGCACTGCGCTTTAGTGTGGCGCCCAGGCATCTCCCGAGCACAGCGCCCACTCAACACAGATGCAAAACACGAACCTGTGTGCTGGCCTTCGACACACACGCACACACACACACACACGCACACACACACACACACACAAACAGTTTGACCACTGACTCCTTGTTTAATGGCGTTACTGACATCACCAAACTCATCTACAAATTTGATGCCTCTTATTCAAAGTCCTGGTCATTACAATACAGGAACTATAATATACCTTTCAAACGTCACAAATAAAAAATAATAATAAAAAAACACAACTAAGCAAGTCTAAGATTATTTCACTGGCATTATGGCAAAAGGGTATACTCTAAGAAGGACTTTTTAATTCCATTTGTTGAGTATATAGTATTATTATATATACTGTATGCACTGCATGTCGATATATCTGGAAGGAAGGGTTTTTGTGCAGGTGGCACATGACTTTAGTGTCTGAATTCAGCTCAGTATTTGTAGCTCCAATCCTTAATCCAAGTGAGCAAACTGAAAGGTGCAGTGAAACATACTTTCCACCTCAACACCCTTTAATGAACCCATTTAACATGCTGCATCAGTATATGATTTAACCCATGATACTCCAACATAGTTACAATATGCCCTCTCTTTTCATATCAAAACTGTTCATTTATATCGTGTTATGAAAATACAGACTGCACTGCACTCTCTGGTGTTTTTAAACTCACTTGTGAAATCTTACAGAAATTCTTAAGGGGCAATGAGTAACCAAAACACCTCCAAAATAGTCTAAATACACAGCTGAGAATATATGTGACTGCTATGTACTTCTATGGCTCTAATTCTCTTTGTATGTTGCCTCTCTGTTTGTCTGACTATGCTCCTGTCTGTGCCAGCTCTCCATCACAGCACACATCCACTCTGCTGTTTCTACGCCCCTCTAATATCCACAGTGTGGAAGATGGCTGCACTTCCTACAGTATTTAGGTCTGTCAGCCCCTACCCATGTGCCTCATGACCTCCTGAAAGCCAAGTGCTTTAATCTCAAGACCCTTCAGACCAGGGGTGTCAAACTTAATTTCTGCCCAGGCCACATCAGCATTTTTGTGAGGCCTTGAAGGGCCATAAACTGCTATATAAGGCTATTATGTTTTTAATGTCTTATTTTAAGTGCATCTGTTCTCTAATCTGATTATGGTTGTGAACCATATTTATTTTTGTTTCGTAATATTAATTCATACCACAGGTTATTTACTGTAGCAGTAAAGAAGAACTCATATGGGTTTATCTTTGCTAAGAACGTACATGTCTTCAGTCTCCCATGTCACTGTAGGTCGCTGCACTGGTTGATGCATTTCGGCATGTGGAGTCGATCATTACATCAAAGGCAAATTAACACCGGACGCGTTTCTGAAGCGTTTTTAGACACGCATCACACGCCACAGACCAGCGAATAAAATCATAAGAGCTCTGTAAGACATGCATAAAAAGCAAGCCCACACGTCCTGTTGCTTTTGTTTTACGCAACACGTCCAGTGGCAATTTTAGGTTATACTGGACCAGTGTGAAAATGTTGGATAGTAGTGTACTACGGGCGATCTCGATATTTCTTTTTGCAAGTTTGCGCGGGCCGAATGAGTTTGACACCTGTGCTTCAGACACACTCTAATTCTAATGCTCAGTTCCACCCATCATCACATGTATGAACATTTTTGCAGTAAAGTTACTTGGAAAAACATAGAATGATAACAAAATTTAACTACTGGATTAATATAACAGAAAATTTTTTTGAAAATATATCCTAAAACGTAAGTTTGCACAGGTACAATAGACATGTAGCAGTTTTGTGATAACTTCACCAGTTATGAAGTTCAATAGTTGGAAAGGCAAAACAGGCAGTTTTGAAAATCCATTAAGTCTCTACCAGGAGAGGTTTTGTGCTAGCATGTGGAGCGAAATCATTTTGATATGTAAGCACATTGCATCTTTATAAACTACTAGATATGCAACATCATCAAGCTCAACATGCTTTGAGAAGGACACTGACTGCTCATTTCTGTCCATGTGTACTTGCAGATGCCTTTGAGCAGAACATCTTGTTTTAGAAAGTTCCTTGAATAGCTGAGCTCTTCAAAGGCCGCAAAGCTTTCTAAAAACAGACATGTGTTAATGATAAACATGATAAATATGATAAACAGAACCCTTAAAAATGACTCTCCTGACTCATCTTGTGATCATCTTACACCCCACAATACCTTCCCTCCAATAATGCCCAATTATGAATAACTGCTCTTAATTCATGGCGCTAATGGCTAATGCCTTTGAGAGAGATTGACGCTAGCTGGTCACATGGTAGTCGGCACATGGTTTGGCTTTGTAAGCTTGACCTACAGCTCTGCTTAGATTTAAAGTCAAGTCAATTTGGAGTGGAAAATGGGTTGCTGTGGGTGTAATAAGTAGGGCTGCAACGATTAGTCAACAAAACCGACTATGTCGATAATTTAACGACATGGATTTAACGATTTGATAATTCAACGACATGGATTTTAATAGTCGAGGCGTCGTTCTATACTTAACAAGCAACAAAAAGGCATTATAATGTAAAACCGCATAGGCCTCTATTTTTGGGTAGAATGCAATACTATGAAACCGTCTGCTGTTTCTTTGTACTATATTGCGCTGTGCGTGTTACTGTTTTCAGTCGGTGCAATTATCACAAATATAAACCAATTAGTCATTTACACACTATTAAGAGATTTCTTTTCTTTTTAATGAACACAGAAAACAGGCCGACTGATTTCACTTGCAACATATAGGCTGTTTGCTGAACAAGCCAGGAGCGGTCAGACTGAACGCATAGGTGAACTTTCACGCGAATTTGCAATCTTTAAAAGCGTGACTGATAGAAAAAAAGAGTGACAGCTATGCTCTCTTCTTTCTGGGAAAAAAAAAATACTAAAATAAAGGAAATGCTTTTATTCAGTAGCGTTCACATCGCATGTGTGCCTTTTCTCTTTCCTCCGCGACGTTTTAGCCTGCACGAGAGTAAAAACGTCTCGGCCCCGATGCACACCTATAGCAACCTAGAAGAAAACGCATATCGGACAGACGGAACAGGCGGCAACGAGAGAGCGGTCAAAGAAAAGCAAGAGCTAAAATGCTAAACCTGTCTTTTTCATTTAAAAACGTGAAAAGCATAATGCAATGTAGAGAAAAAAAGATAAACACGTTTCTTGAGTCATTATTTACATTTGTCAAATTCCTATTCCTAATTTGTCATTTAAGTTGTTTATCGTCATTGGAACAAGGAATAATCGTAAGCTTAGTCGATTATCAAAAAAAAGAGTCGACGGATTATTCGATTATAAAACTAATCGTTTGTTGCAGCCCTAGTAATGAGTCATTTGCTTTGATTTCACTTACACTACAAGTTAGGCCTGCCCTTCCGATATTAGTGAGTTTGTCTCTTGTCTCTTTCTTTCAGCCAGGAATGAAAAGCTGTTTGGAGTCCTAATTGCAGGTTGAGGTCCAGTTACTGACACTGTATGATTTTCTTCATCGCATTCTACCTAAGCTGAGCATTCTCTACTTGCCTCAACAAGCACTGCATAAAGATATAAAACTTCCCACCGACACCACACAGACATCCAGTGGAAAGTCTTAAATGGCCCAAGACATTGCCAGGTGATAGAAATAAGAGGTGCATCTGACACACTCTCACACAAATATGTTCCTGGTGGCCATTACCTGTGAATAGTTACAGTTACCTATTTAGCTATGCTGGTCTATTTTGTGGGCGGTTATTATGTTCTGTTCTGGTTGGTTTGTACTGTGTAGGGTCGGTCCTATTCATCTCGTGCTTCTGTGTTTGTGAGGGTGTTGGAGTATGCACATGCAGGGTGGGTAAAGTTCAGTCATGGCAAACTTCCACCACTGGCCCGCACTCACCAAAGCAGCGAGTCTTGTCTGCAGACAGCACATATCCAGATGGACACACACAGAAGAAACTGCCGACCGAGTTGGTGCACTGTCCTCTTTCACACACACGTGGAATGGTGGAGCACTCGTCCACATCTAGGGAGAATTGGAGATGAGAGACATTTGTGAATTGGGATCTCAAATTATGATCTTGCATTATTCTGTTGCAACTTCGAAATTCACTGGGCAAGCAAAGAGATTATTTTTCAAACTTTTCTTTTTAATTTGTTTCAGGTATAGCAGATTTAATCTACAAACATGTACTGCACATACACACAAATATACACTGAACAGAAAAGACAAATTGTCCACTGTATTTATAAAGAGTTTGAGAAAGTTTGGGTCTTGGCGCATGCAGCAGACTGGCAGTGGAGCAAAGTGGACACCCGCATTTACCTCTGCCATGTGAACTGTGCTCTCAGCACTGAACTGTTAGTTGAGTACACTACAACTAAGCAGCACTCACATGCAGCATTTCCCAAAGGAAGAACACTTCCCAGAATGGAAAGCATCTAACCGCACTAAGCTAAAACAGTCCTGTTTAGATTTGTGACATGCAACTTGCAGTTTGGAATTTTTAAGCGCCAAAAGTGCTCGGGGTATTATGCCACCACAATGTCTAAGAGAAAGTTTAATTGTCTTTTCTAATGACTAGATTCAACTACCCTTATTTATATTGAACATCATATTTTTATGTTGCCTAAAATACAATACGAATACAAAATAATCCAAACTTAAATACGCTCAATCCACTTGGGGTCAAACTCATATTTAGTTGAAATAAGCATGTGTAACAACTACTTATTTCAACCAAAGAACAAGTAGAGTGGAAGAATTGTTTACAGTGTTAAGATGGTTGTGGGAAAGTGAATATGACACTGCTTAAGTAATTACTTAGCACATCATTGGTTCCTAATGGAGTCCTAAGGTTCCCTTTTCTAGCGCACATTTTGTGGCACCTGAGCCAGAAAGTTCAATCCAATAGGACTCTGATCTCATCTCAGAAATATAGTAGAATACGTTTTCATTAATAAACTGTTCAGTACCCTACTTGTAAATGGATTTCATATTCCTGAAAACCCAAAATTAAGAATAATTTGCAAAAAGTGATTACAAAGCCATGCAAATTTGTTTTACTATGTACACCAAATATAATATCACTGACAATGGTGATCTCATTA
>JAOUQW010000009.1:3732795-3746000 GCA_028565825.1 Olivaichthys viedmensis
ATACGGACCAGCAGCTTCAGGTAATGTTCACATCAACCATCAGAATGGGGAAAAAAATGTGATCTCAGTGATTTTGAAAATCGCGATTGATGAAAATCAGTGAACATCAATCAGTGATTGATGAAATTGTCACATCTGGAGTTGGAGATCACTATCTCCGTCCTACAGCAAGTTAAATATAAGTACTGCTTTTGTTGCATCACTAGACCAGCTGTGCCATTCCTTTTAAATTCAATTCTGAAAGTAAATAACAAATAAATAGCAAAGCAATATTTATCCCGTCATAAATGTAAGGCGGAATAGGAGGCATGTAAATAGTGTGTTGTGCAGCAGAGGCTAATCTGTAATTTCCTCGTCTGTCATTGTGCAGTCTCTGATGCCCTCCAGCTTTATGCTGATAATAGTTAAGCTGCATCCTGTTAGGCACGGCTATGCTGTGTTTGCTTAGAGGCCAGAATACAATTAAATCAACACATTCCATAGTTTAATGTTGGTATGTTTAATTCTGGTCTGACAAGATGTTTTACATAGTAATCAGTATTTCTCTGCTGACCTCTAGTGAGGGAATGTTAGTACTCTCAGGGGTGTTTACACCAAAGCAACCCAGTTGCAAATTCATTAAAAAAAGTAAAGTTTTTAGTTTTAAATTTTTTAAACAACTTCAGGGGCTGCAGTTGGACCCCACTGGACCTCAATGTTTCTATTAATGTTAACTTTCTTAAGTTTGTAGATTTAAAAAGAAAAATTTATCATTCAAATGTGTGTTGTAGTCCCACAAATATATACATTATATAACCGGAAGAGCACAGTATTCCATACACTTCAGTATTACACCTGATCTTTTCCCACTAATAAAATAGTAGAATAATAAATCATTTGCTGGTCATGTATTAGATATAAACTGGTATTATTGTTATTTATTCCTTTTTCCATCAAAACCGTTTAAAAGGAAATCCATGCTGTAATTTACCTTAAAATCTCAGTAGATAGTGACAGACATGACATGAACATTGTGGATGGGGAAGCGTTGAAACACTAATGCCATTCGGTGGGAAAATGTTTTTGCCTTGACTTAATTAAGCATTCACATCAGCATACAAGTTTACTTCTCCCATAACTTCAAATGTGACAATGTATTAAATAGGACGGTTTTTACACTTAACACTGTCCCAGAGATGCACTGTATGGAATACTGACCACATACTGATAAGACAGGGGATGGTTTTTTTTCCATTTTCTTTAAAATTATTTGTCCAAATTCTACTAATCAAAATGCATTTTGTTTGCTTGGTAGATTTTACATGAACCCAAACAATCATTACAGCCTGTATGAAATCGGTTATTTCTATAATAACCACTGAAAGAATAGTGTAACCGCCAAAATAGTGTACGGACCACCTTTCGCCTGTGTGTTAATTTAGTCTAGTTTAGTGTCTTATGGCTTGTTTATGTTAACATACTGCTACAGTTACATTACATTAATACATAGCTAGCTGTATTCAGAAAAGTCTATCGTGAAAAACTTGATTAGCTCGCTACTATGCATTTATACTGAATGCAAGTTAAAAGATTTATAAATAATGTTATAGTATTTATATTTGTAAAGTTTATACAGCATTTATACTGGGAATAAAACATCTCAATTGAATTGCAGTATCAAGAAATAGAAGTATTAAAGTTGTTCATTAGTGGCATTTTGCAATTCTCTATGTGAGTACTTTAACACTTGATATCTGAACCTCTGCTATGGTGAAATTGTATTTATTATTGTATTATTGCTTTCCAAATATGAGTAAGATGCTTGAAATGTGGCCCTGCTCTCTGGATGGTAAGAATGACATTACTTTCTCGCCTGTCGATTAGAGCCAGTGTTGCCAATTTGGGGAATTTGTCGCCATATTTATAGTCACTGCTACTTTTAAAAACGTTTTGCGACAAGGAGCTATTTTAGCTTTTTATTTTATTTTTACAAAACACTACGTACAAGTATTTGGTGATCCCCTACACAAACTTTCCCCAGCCAAGCAATGTAATTCTGTATTCCATCAATCACTGAGTAGTGCTAAACGCTGAGTTCGCGCTCTCAGGTCATGCTCCATACAATAAAAATGGCAGAAAAAAAAAAAATACAAGCAGACTTTTGTGGGTGGTTTTGGAGATTTTCCATGCTTGCTTGGCGGAGGCTAACTGGCAATACAAGCCAATTGTGAACAGGGCAGTTAGCCTCCGCCAAGAAAGCACGTTCAGCTGCCCTGTAACATTGCATGAGCAGCAGTTCGAAAAGATGGCCTCCAAAAATCGGAATACCGTTCCCCTACGTATCGTAGAGCTAGTGAACTCTATTTACTACAAGTCGGTGTTTCAGTTAATGCTACATAAACAATAGCTTAGTTTGCTAATGGTTCATTTAATTAGCGAGCTAGCTAGCTAATGATAAATAAGTAACAACATTAATTTGTAGTTAGCTCACATTAGCTGATTTATTTGCGTGCTAGTGTTTCAATAAAACGGTCGTGTCTAGGTTGCATTTATTGTGATTCTCCCCCAGAATGGGACTAAAAGGGACTAGGATTCCTACAAAGCAAATTCCTTTGAATGAAAGCTGACGTTCTGCATTCTAACATTGCAGTCATTGTTTTAAAGCCAATGTCCTTAAACCCAAAATAAAAACAGTGTCACTGTTCAATTACTTATAGACTGCTCTGTAAATGTAACATGGTGGGGGCACTGGAAGCATTTTAACAGCAATAATCCAATAAAGTTTACAGGGTTTTTGTTTTTTTGTTTTTAAGCAAAACTGACTGAATACTGAGGTGTCATTAGTCCATATAAAAGCGAATTTTTCTATAATGGCAAACACTTTAAATAGGTGGTCAGAATTTATAGTTAGCTTACGTCTATATTTGCTTGTAAATTTAAATGTAACTTACATTATGAGTGGAAAAGGAATACCCCTAAAACCTACTGTCCAGATTTCTTATGATGATCGAGGGCGGTCCAGCTGCAGCCCCGCAGACCTTGATTAAAAATGTTTACCAAAACATTTCCCTTCTGTCTGCCAGGTCTTTATGGCAAACTGTGGTACAATGCACCATTGTTCCAGACACCAAAAAACAATCCATATGTGTAATTTTAAATTACATGTACATTTAGCAAAAATGGAAATGACAATTTAGATTTTAGCACTATAATTTGATGTCATTGCATTTGTGGATTACCTACAGTGCAGTAATTGGACAGGCCTTTTTCCCCCCGTTGCAGAAATTCAGCTTTTTTTTTGGAGAGCATTTACTATATTGGGTGTATATGGGTAGCTATGTCATTCATAGCTGGAGTTGATTTCGGTTGTGTTAAACATAAGACCCAAATAAGTGTTTAAGCCCACAGTATTGGACAGAATAAGAATAAAAAAGAAATGAAATAAGAATAAAGTACTTTTAATTATTATTGAAGTAAAACTGTTGAACACAATTTAGGCGAGGGTGTGTCCAGGACCACTATACAAAGAAAATACACCAGAACAACCTCAGATTAACCTGTATCCAAGTAATAAAATGAGAAAAGTGTGGAGGAAAACACTTGATGATCTAAGCATACAACCTCAATGACATGAGCATGTATGACTGCCAGCAGGGTGAATTCTGGGTATACAGAATATTCGTAACAGCTCAGATCCATATGTCTCGAAACTAAATGGTTTAACTCAATATATAAATACCCTTGAATTAAAAGTGGCATTCTGCACTTTAAGCAATTTTATAACCTGCACTGTATATATTAATTAAAAAAATTAATCAACCTTATAAACAATGAGAATCCATTGAAAGAATTGGAATCCATATGGTATTAAAAATGAGTTTGGTTCCACTACTACAATTAGAGAAAAACACCAGACCTTGAAAAACCCAAGCAAAAACAACTTCATTCTTATTGAGCCTATACAAATATAGTGCGTTAGAAAATGCAGCATAGCATGTGTTTACAAAGTAGTTAGCTATGGAAAATAATATAGTATAATAGTATAATTTTCTGGGCTGCGTTGGTGAACATAATTAAATGTAATTACAAAAACAAAACATTTTTGTTTCTCAACATTGTTGAATGAACTCTCGATTAAAAATACCGATGAGCATTTACAGGAAAGTTGTAACTTTTATCTCCAAAAATTATTTGAAACCGCATTTCAAAATAATTTCAATGGGATTTTTGGGAAATGTGGGCTCCTAAAGTAAAACATGGTGCAAAAATGACTTCCCATGGGCCTCCACAGGGAATATTCTAATTCACAGTGTTCTCCAATAGTTTTAATACACTGTGAAAAGTCAAAAATGTTTTTGTGAAATTTCCAGTGTTTTTCTTTAATGTCCAAGTTAATATATTATAAAAGAAATAAATTAGCTCTCAAACGCCTCAAACCCTGGACGGTAGGAACAAAGACACATTCCCTGTAAGAGTAGTAAAACTGTTTAACGTGATTAACGTGCCGAGTTGTGGATAAATTCAAACTCGTATGCACATTCCTTCACTTGTCCGTAAATTATGGTTTCAGAGTCTTATCTTGCCTGAGACAATGCCATCATACACACTCCGAGAGAGGGAAATGTAGGTTTTCTTAGAGCTATCCAGGAAGTAGAGTGGATCTTGGACAGCCTGAGGACAGAATCCATCCTCTACTAGCTTTTTCTTCTGCTGCTTAAAGGTCTCGGTCATGTCCAAGGAAGTCTGTGAATGACAAGGAATGCAAAAGTCCAGAAGCAAATGTCTTCTCTCCAGCAAAAACAAAAACCCTGACATAATTAATTAGACAGGCTACAAGAAACACTAGACAATTTCATTTTGCGCTATACAAAGGGGGGGGGGGGGGAAATGGTAATCGCTCCTTACAATACACGGCTCTATTAAGCAATGAGAGCAGTCACTACAGTGAGTTCATTTACATCAAAATACACTTAAATTATAATGATAAAGATATCCATTATGCTGTGTAAGACAGTTTCCCTGCGGCAGATGGACAAGCAATTAGATGTAAAACCTTTGTTGTTATTCTCTTACCTGGACTCTTAAAAACCATGGCCAGGCATATGATGGAAGGTTCTGTACCAAATGGTTGTAAAGACTTTCTCCATCCAGGTCATGGCCTTCCATCAAGACTAGAGCTGCCATTCCTGCTCTTCCTTCATAGCCTGGGTATGAACAAGGACTATTAATGCAGATGAATAGAATAATGCTGCAAGTTTCTCCCATTCCGAGCTGACATTTGCTATTTTGTTGTGGGTGTGACATAAGTAATATGTTAATCAAGTTCTTAAGGTATCCACACTGAAAGTTGAAACCATTACGTACATAATGCGTCAACCAATAATTTTACAATAATCTAAGACCACTATGGCCTTTTCTCTACAGGTAATCAGACATTTTGTCCTGTGTAACTTCTCTGTCTAGCTAAATGCATTTGATTTTTGGTATTCTGTTCATTTGAGCATGAATAAAAATTTACCAGTCTATAAAAAGAAAGCAGCTATAAATAAAACCGCACTGTTTAAAAAAGAACCATTAAATTGTAGCCTGTCTCAACTTCAGAAGAACATGAATGGTCTTATAATTATAAGGTCAAAGAGGACTTTTAAAACCTGGCACAGTGACGCCGTAGACATTTACATCCTGCAGGAAATCCAAACAGCCCAAAACTTCGGACACCTCAGTGGTGGCCACGTTCTCTCCTTTCCATCTGCCCACCAAAAATGAAATACACACACACACACACACACACACACGTAGAGGTTAGGGAAGAAAAAAAAAAAACTATTATAGGACTATATAGACTATATATAAATATTTTGTTATTTGCACATTAACATTTTCAACCTGATGTTGAATGATAAAGTAAAAAATAGATTTAAGCAAGTCAGCAAATATACTGTAGGTGTAATGAGCTGGTGTCCCTGAGGTTGGGGCTGTAATCCTTATGAGGAACACTAGATGGCAATATTTGTTGTGATTAATGCTTCTTCCTACACAGCACCAAGAAATGACACTAATTTCTTAAAGTTTATTATTTAGTTTAAGTATCGTCGCTGTCCAATGAAAAACATGTATCTCCAAAAATCGAATTTTTCAGGAACACGAAAAAACACCTTTTCATGGAGAGTATCATACCCAATAAATCCAAAACTGACGGTGTGATATGTCTGCTTTTCATTGGCCATTTAGATGTCAGCTGCTGTGGGGTAGATGGAGGTTTTTGCCCACATTCCATATATGAAAAAAAGTTAACAACGCAAAAAGTGAAGATGCACGTTTTTCACTGAACAAATGTGTTTTATCAGTCTTAAAGCTCACAAATAACTTGCAAGCATGTTATAGAATATCAGTATCTTATGAAAAAATTGTGTCAAATCAAACAAAGCAACTAAGTGATTTAAGTTTATTTAATTTTTTTTGTTCCAGTTGGAATGAGTGTTTTTGTACATCACAACTTTTGTGCTGAGAGATATAAGCATATGGTATATACATGCAAGGAAACTGAGGCCGTACACAAGGGGTTAGTGGTTAAGGCCCTTACTCACGGGACAGTGAGCAATAGTACACTCATTCAGTTTCCCGATTTGTCTTCTCCTTACTGTAAAGTTGCTCTTTGGTTTAGTTACTGGTTCAAAAGTCGCAGGACTGGAGAGGATCTCAAAAGTTCAGCAACCTTCTAGACACTGATCATTACCTACCCACCCCCTACAGTAAATAAAATGAAAAATTACAAAAAGGTTAATGTGCAAAGCTAATTAAGAAAAACTGTAGATTGGCACTGGAAGAAAACAACAGTAAATCACTTCTTCTCTATGATCACCCTGCTCTACATTTAATATTTTTGACCCAGATTTAATAGATTACCACAGCCTTTTGTCATGACCTGCCAAACCCAAGCAAGACAAACGGCTCCATTGTGGCTCTGTGCTTTCTGGTATATTCGATGAAGGGCCCAAGCATCTGACCTCATGGCATGCTTGCTAATGTGACAATTGTTCTCCGTTCCTCTTGTCATGGTAGCTGTTTCCCCATTAACATCCCACAGTCAAGGACCTCTCAGCCAGCCTTGGCGTGTCTCTCATTTACTCTACACTCTAAAGTACACTACTCTCCATTGATAAGCCATGTCCAGAACTGGCTTTGGAAGGGGAGCCTTGCGTCACTCTTGGCATTTTCATGAATGGAGGCAGCCTAGTTCTCGGCCTGGCTCTTTAGAAGCCCTGTCAGCGTTTATTAGTCTCGGCCATGGTTTCCACTCGAGCGGAGGGCTTGGGAGGTGCTCTGTTCTAAGCATTCTCATCAGGGTGATTTTATTCACATGAAGGCTAGAATTAGGGATCGTCTGCACAAGGGCCAACAGCTTTGGAAATGCAGCAGGGTGTTAGCAAAGGCATCTGCGTTGACGCCCATTTTGATGAATGACTGCACATTAATCTTAAATTCAAACAGCTCTGTTGTTAAAAAGTGAATGACACAGAACATTGTGAGCAGAGAGCTTTCCAATAAATGTTTCCTTGGAAATTCTGCTTTGTCACCATAGACGGGCAAACATAATGGAACAAAAATATTAATTCAGGGATGGACATAATTTGAGCAGAAGGCGAGGTCACAATTAAGAAATGATGCAGTACCTCCTTCACTGTTTGGATGCAGAAGATTTCAGTTTTAATGTTGCAAAGCATATTTTTGTCAATGCTACATTTAGAAAGCCCAAATCAGATTTATGTTCACTTTTGTATTAGCTAACCTACCAACCTCATCCAATTTCTGGTGGAACTGAAAGGATGTGATTCCACATGTTAAGAAAAAGTGTGTGTTGAAGGCACAGACAGGGCCTAGACACGCTAAAAAGCAAGATAAACAGAAGACGACTAATGCAGCTAAAAGACAGCATTCTTTTCATAATACCTGAATGTGTCTCCAATCCTGTCTTTGAAGTAGATAAAGTCTCTGTGGTCCTGGAGCATCAAGTCTCCAGTGCTGAAATATACGTCCCCCTCCTTAAACACATCTCTCAGCAGCTTCTTTTCAGACATGGCTTCGTTCCCCGCATAGCCAAGAAAAGGGTTGGTGAAAGACAGTGGGGCAACCAGCAAACCTACTTCACCTGAAACAACAGAATCCAATGATCAAGCTACGATATACGAGTTCTGTTCTATTACAAAAACTAATGACGATAGATAAATGACCAGGCTTCTCACCTTTATTTACTTTCACACAGTGGCCTTTATCTGTTCGGATAGGTTTGTATGTTTCTGGATCACATTTCAAAAATTCGACCGCTAGACTACACTGCAGTAGAGAAAAAGGTTAAAAAAAAAAAAAAAGATGTTATTGTAGAAGACTAACAAACACTCAGTAAGCAATACTGATATATAATCATTTATAATCCCAATTTATGGCCAATGTGTGTACATTATTAATGCTTCAGATTTCACAGATCATAATGAATCCAGCAGGTAAATCAATTACATAATTTGAAGTCGACACTAGCCACAGTCTTTAGTTAAGGACATTTTCCAGGAAAATATGGTCAACCTCAAAGTCTGAAAATGATAATTAACCTTGTTGAAATAACTGGCTCGCCCAATGGGTCCAATTTCAGTGGTGTAGTTAACAAGGCCAATGCTGGCCTCGGTTAAACCATACGCCTCGCAAATCTGGATTTTCCCAAAGCGTCTGGAAAACTCCTTCCAGACGTCTGCTCTAAGACCGCTCCCTGCAGCAATGCGCACTTTATGTGCTGTCTCCTCTGCAGCCTGTGTACAGTGAAACCATATTAGCAAACAACAACCTTTCGAAGTGCATTAGGTCTGAAATTTGAACCAAATCATCTTTTTTTATTACCCCATTTTTCTCCCAATTTTTAGTCGTTGCCAATTCCCACCCAGTTCTCTCCTATCGCACGACAGCCACCAACCAGGGAGGAAGCAGGGCTAACACCTGCTTCCTCCGAGACACATGAAGCCTACCGCCGCATTTTTTCGAAATGCTGCTCATGCAACGTCACAGGGCAGCTCCCTCGCGCTCGGAGGAAAGCGCCAACTGCCCTCTTTTATGAGGCGTCTTGTCCTAAAATATAACAAAAACGAAATTGCTTCAATAATTAGTAAATGCAAGATAAAAGTAATGCAGCTACCTTGGGTTGATTGACCAAGTATCGACAGAGCTCTCCGATATACTGGAACACAGTAACCTTGTACTTGATGCAGTCCTTCCAGAAGTGGCTGGCAGAAAATTTCTTCTTCAAAACACATGTAGCTCCTATGACCAAATACGTAAACTTTGTAAACTTTGACCAAAAGAAGTTTTGTAACATTAAGCCACACATTTAAGTACATCCTGCACAGTAAATCCACTGCTGTTCATCGTTTAATTAATCAATGCGAGTCCAGTTTAACCCAAGACTTCCTAGATATGAAAGCATGGATTTAAAAAAAAAAAGCCACAAATGTTATTTTTAGGAAAAGTTCCGAAAAAACATTAGTTATTTTATGGTTTGCTAATTTTGTAAGAGCTTAAAAATAATCACACATCCTGCAATTCTGTGGTACAAACTAATACATAAACACTAATAACAAACTTCAGTGTAAATGAGTACAGTTCAGTTTTTAACTACCACTGTACCTTATTTTCACAGCCCTTCCTAAACTTAGACATAAGGACTTCCAGGAATTGTGCATGTTGTAAATACATGTTACCACATCATTTCCTAAGGGTAACATGGCTAGGTATTTCCTGTAGGCCTTAAAAAGAGACCCCATAAACTACACACACTATTGTATGTGCTCAGCATGGAGCATTTGAAACATAGATAAATACACTAATACACCAATATGGGCTGCTTTTAACTCAGGTAATAACATAGTAACACATGTTTACCATATTTTGTACTCACTTGTCTTTATTCTACCCCTTTTTTGTAATTATTACGATGCAATTCTAATTATTGAAATGCTAATTTTCCCACATTCTCACTCTCAAAGTTAAAATTCCATACCCAGATCAATGCATCCGCCAATACCCAGGAAAGAAGCGGCCATATGGTAGAGTGGTAAGGTGAGATAGATGGTATCGTTTTTGTTGGCCCCACACATGCGCAAGAAGGCCATGCTCATCACAGCCTTGATGTGACTGACACGAGCAGCTTTTGGAAGTCCTACGTGAAAAAGGGACAAAAATGAACTTGGTGCTGACCTCCAACGATAACAATAAGATCACCATGATATACTGTATTACTTCAAGAAAATTGATACATAAACTGTTTACATACTGTATGGTTATGGTGAGTAAGACCTCTGTACAAACACTTTATGTTCCCTGGTGACACGCAGTTCGGTGTGAAAGGCATTGAATAACTAGACCGTATCTCGGTTCTACTGCAATTCACAGAATACTTTATGCTGAAAGACAGGCATCCTTATGGTTTTTGTGCAGCTGCATATTTTTATTGCACTAGATTTATGAGTACGTTCCCTTATTAAAGAACCCTTGGGTGCATTCTTCCAATTACTCTGGACATAGAGCCTGCCTAACTTGAAGTCAACCTCGTTTAAAGGACGTCAAACGTTACAGCTTTAAAAACAAACACTGTCTGAATCAGAATCATCTTAATTACCAAATAACTGTCTTGCACATAAGTTGTTTTGGTTCATTTGGCATGATTGACTAAGTACCAACAACAATTAGGCCTACACTTACACAAGTTGATTAACTTACAGATTAACATATTTGTGAAAAATACACAAAAGACTGTAAGCAGTTATAAGCCAAAGACCATGTAAACAATAAGCACACAAGCACTCGTTTTGAGGTTTATAGGCTTTTCCTTTTTTCGAATTAGGGTGGGGCTCGACTATGCAGCTCTTTTTCAACTTGGGCGAAAACGTTTCAGCATGCAAAATTCCACAAACCCAAACAACCACTAACCACTTTCTCCACCCATCATCTAAAGGAAAGCAGCTGAGCAGTACCTGTGGTGCCTGAGGTGAAGATGAACAGGAAGTTGGACGTGAGATTTGGCGGGGTAAGATCTACTTGTGGCTTCTCCTCTGAGGCCAGCTCTACTTTGTCCAGTAATGTGTTGATGGTCTGACGTGAGCAGCTCTTTTCAGTTACCCACACATTAATGCCATTATCCAATAGCGTTGGCAGGACGTCATCTAGACATTGGATCAAATCTATGGGGGGAAAAAAGGACACCCACCTCAACACATTCATTATGACTTAATGGCAGTATATTTAAAACAACAACAATGTGTGTAACCATCTTTTACATACAAGCAGAACCCAAATATATATATATATATATAAAATCACGAGCAAAAGTATAATCCTGGGTTTCTCCAAACTACAAAGTGTGTGGTTACTCCAACCTATGATGTGCTCAATTGTTCTGCAAGCTATAGATTTGTGTGGTAGAGAATATAGCTCACGTGTTAAGAGACCTAGGTTCTAAGACAAATGGGTGGATGGGTGTCATTTGCATTCACATGTAACAAAGTTCCTTCTCTTGATAAAGCATGTCCTCTCAGCGCACGGCTTGGTATGTGGCGTTCTACAAGATACAACAAGATCCCTAGGCCAAATCCCACTGAGCGCAGACCTGTTCAGTCTGGGGGAGGAAATTAACCCGGGTCTACTCTATGTGCTGAGGTCTGCTACGTGGTATATTATGGCTCACTCCCAAATAGCTCCCTAGACCCTTATACAAGTGCACTAGATAACATTGCAGAACGGTCTATACGTCCAAAACGTAAACCGTTCCATGCTGAAATACCGGATCCTACGATGAGAGAGCTGGCTCCACAGCTGTGAAGGCAGTGCTGGAGAGACTTGGATTTGATGTTGGAGTTGAGGAAGGCCACCTCGCAGCCCAGCTTGCACAGTCCGAACCACGCGCACACGAAGTCGGGCTCGTTGCTCATCCAAAGCGCGACGACGTCCCCGTGTTTCAGACCGGCCTCGTTGAGGAAAACGCTCGCAAACTTGTTGCTCCGCAGGTCCACGTCCATGTAAGTGAAAGCCTCGTCTTCGAAAATGATGAAGGGCTTTTCGGGCGTCTCGTTCGCCTGTTCAACGAAGCGGTCGAGGTAGGTGAGAACCCCGCGTTTCATCCTCGCCATCGTCGCCTTCCCGACCTGTCGGACCTTTAAGTAGTACAGCAAGTCCTCCCAGAAGTACGGGTAGAACTTGCCCTGGAAGACCCACAGAGCAGCAAGTCCGCCGAAAAACGTCCAAATGGGAAATGCCCAAGAAATCATGCTTACAAGACAGGACGAGGGCTGTGTTGGAGAAGGCGCTGATCGTCCCGCTGCACGAAGCGCAAATCCCTAGATTTAAATGCCTTCGCGCGCTACGGCGCATGCGCACCAGCGAGCTCGGTTCCCAACTCATTTTGACACATTATCAGGATCAGGATCAGAATCAGGATCAGAATCAGGATCAGGATCAGAATCAGGATCAGGATCAGGATCAGAATCAGAATCAGGATCAGGATCAGAATCAGGATCAGGATCAGAATCAGAATCAGGATCAGGATCAGAATCAGAATCAGAATCAGGATCAGGATCAGAATCAGGATCAGGATCAGGATCAGAATCAGGATCAGAATCAGGATCAGGATCAGGATCGGAATCAGGATCGGAATCAGGATCAGGATCAGAATCAGAATCAGGATCAGGATCAGAATCAGGATCAGAACCAGGATCAGAATCAGAATCAGAATCAGGATCAGGATCAGAATCAGGATCAGAATCAGAATCAGAATCGGGATCAGGATCGGAATCAGGATCAGAATCAGAACCAGGATCGGAATCAGGATCGGAATCAGGATCAGAATCAGGATCGAATCAGAATCAGGATTAGGATCAGAATCAGGATCAGAATCAGGATCGAATCAGAATCAGGATTAGGATCAGAATCAGGATCAGAATCAGGATCGGAATCAGAATCAGGATCAGGATCAGAATCAGAATCAGGATCAGAATCAGGATCGGAATCAGGATCGGAATCAGGATCAGGATCAGAATCAGAATCAGGATCAGGATCAGAACCAGGATCAGAATCAGAATCAGGATCAGGATCAGAATCAGGATCAGAATCAGAATCAGGATCAGAATCAGAATCGGGATCAGGATCGGAATTGGAATCGGGATCAGGATCAGAATCAGGATCGGAATCGG
>JAOUQW010000009.1:3746100-3758014 GCA_028565825.1 Olivaichthys viedmensis
TTATCTTCTTTCTGAGGATGGATCATCCTGCCGTGACGCTGTCTGCCTGTTATTTTCTTTCTGATCATGGATGTTTTTAAAAGCATCAATCAGAGATGGGGACTACTGTAGAGTTAGGGACTCTGACTCAAGTCGCACGTTGACGGACACGCGACTCTGGCCTTGAGACTCGAGAAATTTCAGCCTAGATAAAACATGAACAAAAACTAATACATTAGATACGCAAACCTTATCTAATGATAAAGGCATATCCATGAGGGCATATCTATGCATCAGACTCAAAGTTCGTAGCAGGGATCAGATCACAGGCAGACAACAACAACGCAGAGAAATCCATGCTCATAGACCAAATGAAAGGTGTGGGTCAAAACCAGGAAGTCAGTGAAACAAAAGGGAACATGAAAGGAACAAAACAAATTAACAGGAGAATACTCAAACAACGTTCTTGACAAAGAAACAAGAGGGATAAATACACAGACTAATGAGGTGACAAACGAGACACGGGTGAATATGCAGGAAACAATCAGTGACGAGACGAGGGGGCGTGACCAGAACAAAAACAGAGATGCGACAATGTAAACACAAAACACATGGTTATACGAATGAGTGAATATATAAACAACACTATTTCCCCACACGATGCGCTCCAAAAGCGGGAGTTCACAATAAGGAGTTTATGAGAGAACCCCTCCCTCAAAGCGCGGCTCCCGACGCGCCAAGATGGGTACCCAGCAGGGGGGCCTAGGCCCGTGGGCATAATGTCCCTGTCCGGCGGGGTGACGAGAAGCGGAATGAACCGCTCAGTATGGTCAGGAGGTGGAGCAAACCCCTCAGTAGGGTCAGGAGGCGGATCAACATCCACTGCGGAGTCAGGGGGCGGAGAGACTCCCATAGCTGAGTCAGAGGGCGGAGAGATGTCCTCAGCGACACCAGGTGGTAGAGAGACGCCCTCAACGAAGGCTGGTGGTGGAGCAACAATGTCTTGAGTCTTGAGGTGTAGCGACGTCCTCAGCGTAGTCTGGGGGCGAAGAGACACCCTCAGAGGCGTCATGAAGTGGAGCGACATCCTCAGCACAGTCAGAAGGCAGAGCAACATCCTCAACGAAGTCAGGAAGTGGAGCGACGTCCTCGGCAGGGTCCTCGGCAGAGTAATGCCCATAGTGGTGTCAGAGGGCGAAGTGACGCCCTCAGTGAAGGCGAGGGGCGGAGCGACGACATCATCTGCGAAGGCAGGTGGCAGAGACATAACATCCTCGGCGAAGGTAGAGAGCATAGCAAATATATATTCCTCAACGCCTGGCGGCGGAACGACGATGTTCGCTGCAAAACTAGGGAGCGGAGCCACAACCTCTTTCATGAAACTAGTGGGCGGAGTAAAGATGTACTCCGCAAAGGCAAGTGGTGGGGTGACGACGTCACTGGCGAAGGCTGGCGGCATAGCAACTAAGTGCTCCATGGAGGCTGGCGGCGGAGCGACGACGTCATCTGTGAAGCCATCTGGAGAACTAAGGACACCTCACCTAGTGGGGAGAGAGATACCCAGTCTGAGGCGCAGAAAACAGACAAGAAAGAAAAAACATGCTTACTCACCTCAGAGCTGGGAACCAGGAGCTCCTCCCCACAGACGGGTGGTACGACCTCTTCGTTGGCTTTGGGCAGTGCAGAAGCTACCTCAGCGCTGGTCTCCGGCAGTGCAGTAATGATCTCAGCACTGGTTTCAGGAGGTGCAGAAACGACCTCAGAGCTGGTCTCAGGCTGTGCAGAAACGACATCAAATCTGGCCTCAGGCAATGCAGAAGTGACCTCAGCGCTGGTTTTCGGCAGTGCAGCAATGACCTTGGCGCTGGTCTCCAGCTGTGCAGAAACGACGTCAGTGCTGGTCTCGCGCAGTGCAGTAACAATCTCAGCGCTGATCTCAGACAGTGTAGAAACGACCTCAGCGCTGGTCTTGGGCTGGGCAGAAAAGACCTCGGCGCTGGTTTCAGGCAGGGCAGGGGCGACTTCAGCGCTGCTACGGCATTTAGTCATGATCCTTCCCTGGGAGTCTGAGCCATCCTGACTGCCTGCAGAGGGCTCTTTGACCGATTGCCCCCCTCCAGAAAAAATGTCCTAGGGGGGGGGAACCTTCCCAGCAAACCGGAACTCCCTTCTCAGGAGGGCGGTAAACTTCGCTGTGGACTCTAAATCCAGGTGCTTCTTGTCCATTATGCCCTGTGCCCATTCACGGGCTTGCCGTTAAGTCGAGAGAGCATAAACCATACCTTTTCTGTTTCGCAGGGCTGAGGGTCATATAGATACTGGAAATAGAGCTCATATTCCATGAGTAAACCTCCTGGAGGGTCCATTTGTCCACTTGCCTGGAGCAGATGGCACTGAACTGGAACAGAATGAGGTGGTCTTATGTTTACGTCGGTGTCTATGACTTCCCGGAAGCTCCTCAGCGGCAACATCAGTGGCGGCCATTTCCACGGCCAACCTCGATGGATAGTCCACTCAAAGGACTGCAAGTATTTCCATGGACATAACGTAATCCTCCGCTTCAAAGTCCCCAGTGCCCAGTACCTCCTCTAGTTCCATGAACTGCTCAGTGGAGCTGCGAAAATGCGCCAGCGGCCTCCGCTCCACAGCGTACTTTCCTGGGGATTTCTCGGGCCTCACACACCAACTTGCTGCATCCTCTTTAGGTGAAGTATTCAGTAACGCTCGATGCGTTGAGGAAGAGGCAGGACGCAAGTGCGTAAGATCAGTGTTCTTTATTTGAGGGCAAATCCATACATCGGAGTCAGAGTTTGTAGCCGGGGTAAGATCACAGGCAGACAACAACAGCGCAGGGTAATCCATACTCATAGTCCAGATGAAAGGCATGGGTCAAAACCAGGAAGTCAGTGAAAGGAAAGGGAACATGAAAGGAACAAAACAAACTAGGGAAACAAGAGTCGAGAAAATACCAACAGGAGAATACTCAAACAACGCTCGGTAATGAAGGCTGTGACACACGACAATACTTCACACAGAGACAAAGAAACAAGAGGGCTAATGAGGTGACAAACGAGGTGACAAACAAGACTCAGGTGAATGAATATGCAGGAAACAATCAGTGACGAGACGAGGGGGCGTGACCAGAACGAAAACAGAGACGTGACAATGTAAACACAAAGCACATGATTACACGAATGAGTGAACATATAAACAACATGGAAACTGCGACGCGCTCCAAAAGCAGGAGTTCACAATAGCGGGTTTATGACAAATGCAGTAAATTAATTAAACCTTTTTTTACCCCTGACTTAACGTGTGCATTTTTTTTTCTGTCAATTCCGTTACAATCATGTGCAGTAATTTATTACGGTAGTATTTGCATGCAGCTCACAGCTCACAAGAAAAAAAAAGAGCAGGCAGCAGTGTTGGGAGCAGATCTGTTTTCATAGTGCGGCTAAAGTGTCCTCACACGATAGATGCATTATTAGGAAGCTAGGCAAATTTATTATTAGGAAGCTAACATTACTGTAGTTACTGAAATATTGGTTATCGTCACTTATTCAGTTTCTGATAAGGACAAATCGTTCACTATATACACACTCCCTGACATGCTTGGAAGTTAGCGATATTATACAGTATCTCTTCCCAAGACAGCGTGGGACGTGTCATTATAGAAATTAAGATTATCTTGAACTACAATAAAAATTGTTGTAGGTTTTTATATGCCATGGAGTTTCTGTCAGTTTTTGTACTTGTTTGAGGCATTGTTTAGTCCTGCATTAAGTCTTAAGATTATTGACATTAACAATAAACTTCAATCATTTATAAACTAGCTTGTTATGAAGTTGGGGTCAGAGTGCAGGGTCAGCCATAATATGGCAGTATATTCCCTAGGAAGAAATATAGCAGTGTTTTACTTTGTGCAATAAAATGCCTACAGTTAACAATTTGAGTGTTAACTAAAGTTCATGACTAAAGACTTGAGACTTGACCTGGCATCAATGCAAAACAACTTACAGACTCTTTAATATTGCTACAAAACTACAAACAATCTTTTACACTTTTAAAATAATTGAAGCACTATCCAAACAACTCTTCTGCATTTTTTATCCACACAGAAGCCAAGCAAGTGTCACGGAGGTGCTCACACACACGGGGTAGGGTTTAGGATGCAAGTGCGGGGTTTATTTACCATGTAAGACAAACAGTACATAAAGGGCTAGGCGTAAATCAGATTCGGAAAACAGGCTAAGGCGAACGACAAACAGGCAAAACAAAGCTAAGGCAGAATCACAAACGGGAGAACAGGTCGAGGTCATAAACGGAATGGAACAGAGTAAACATGCTTAGTAACGCCGTAGATAAATCCAGGGTGGGCGGGCGTGCGTTTAACGTCCAGGTATTTATATGTGGTGTAATGAGAACCAGGTGTCTGTGATTAGTGATCAGGTGAGCAGTGAAGGAAGTCAGGTGATGTGTCATGTGGTACAGGAGTGACTGGAGGATTCTGGGAGATGATGGCAGATACGTGACAACAAGCAGTAGCTTACTGTGAGCGTCCATTTTTTCCTACCTCAAAAATACAGAGTCATGAATGCAACATTAAATTTAGGAAATGGGTAAAACTTTACACACCCCTCTAAACCTTTGGGATATTGACCACTTCAATGCATGAAATTGGAAATACATTAATTTTTGCACAAAAAATAAATAAATAAATAAAAACATCTGCAAGGCTGTGTAAGACTGTGGTAATCATATTAATATTCAAATCAACTTTCCTGGGATTTCTGAGAGACACTTTTATTTGAATACATTTCTGGTGGATGTTCTCATATTTAACTCAAATCTTTGTCATTACTTTCCTCATCTCTTATCATTTGTCTGTAATTGGAGTTTGTGGGATGATGTCAACAAGTATATTCATGATTATTCACATATTTCAAAATAATTATTTCAACTAACTAAATTTCTATTAAATTCCTACATGGTATTATAAACAAACAAACAAAAAAGAATCAGATTTTAGATAAAAGTACCCGATAACATTCAGTGTAAAAACATGCAACAATTAGAAATTTGGCAAATTCTATTTCCATATTAATTTGTATTGTTACTTATGCTTCTAACAATTATTTAAAGCTTTTTTTCCAGGTTCATTTGTTTATTGTACCTAATACCTTGTAAAAGGCTTTATATTCAGAAGTCATTATTAATTGCACTTTGTAATAAGTTTATTTCTCTATGATGACTACTGCTGGAGATTTGACAAATTTACATTTTTAAGCTACTACATCATTCCTCAATTCTGAACTACAAATTTATTTAATTTATATAGTTTAAGAGAAGTATTATAGGCTATAAAAGTAAAATATTTTCCCCTATTTTATTGTACACTTGCCAATAAATTCACAGGCTAATACATACTTTCTTCTATTAACTTAAGAATAAAGTGGACACAATATAAACCATGTCATTAATTTTAAATAATCCTTCAAATGAAAACATGCAATAAATCTCTGGCTTTTTGTAGTAGTAATTAGAAGTCTTACCGCCAACCAGCCCAAATGTGTCTTATTAATCTTTAACAGGTTTGTTGGGAACTTGTTACTTCTTTTCTGTTGGCCTGACAGCCGACAAACACAGAAGCTTAATAATCAGTGAGTATACACTTGCTGAACCAGTTTGGTTTTCTCTCTTGTTTCTTCATTCTATTGTGTGAAAGGCAAAAGATGGTCACCAAAACTAAGACACACAGAGACTAAACAATGAGCATGTTTTTAAGTTCATTCATGCTGCCTGTAGCCCAACCTGCCTGTAGTTCTTTTGTTGATGGATCTGCTTACCAGAATCTAGGCAGGAAAAGCACAATCACTTCCAGTTAAAAAGCAAAGCATGCCCCACAGGGAGAAATGTTCAGAATGTAGATCTTTCTTATATGTGACTCGCTGAGATTACTGTGGTTAAGTGTAGTGATGTAGTCTGATTCTATTACACTTACTGATAATACAAAATTAAATCAAATGGTAACCATACACTCTCAGAAAAAAAGGTACTAAACTGTACCTTTTCTTGTCACTGGGGTGGTGCCCTTAAGGGAACATCTTTTGTACCTTTAGTATGTATCTTTTACCTGGGAAGGTGCATGTAGTGTACCTTTAAAGCTTTACTCTCGAAGCAAATTAAACGTACAACAGTGGTCCTTAAGGTGTAATTATGTTTAAAGGTAAAAAGATGTTCCCTTAAGGGTACCACCCCAGTGACAAGAAAAGGTACAGTTTATTACCTTTTTTTCTGAGAGTGCATGGGTAGGTTAAGGGCCAAACAGACAAGACAGACGTACTGTATGTATGCATGCTTATAATTTAGGTCGGATTATCACTTTGTAAATTTGAATACTTAAAAAAGAAGGCAGGAATCAAAACGTCTGAATGTGACTTTCTCTCAGAAAGTAGGACCTCCCAGCCCCTGCTTTTCTGAGAGCACAAGCTTGACACGGCTCAGATCCCAGCTCTCAGATTACTTCTCGTCATTTCTACTACTGAGCACCATCTGGAGGTCAGAGCTGATGTGGGTCATATCTGAGCAGTGAGCCCAGAAGCGCGCGGCTCTTGGCTCTTCTCTGGTTCCTCAGCTCATCAGCTCGTCATGGCGGACGTCACCAACAGCCACGTCCACGTTCTCTTCTCCTGTTCCGTGTTTTCGCGGCCGTCCAACGTGCCCGTCGGCTCCGGATACGAAGTGCTCATCCAGAAGTTTCTCTCTATGTACGGCCCTCAGATCGACGTGCACCGCAAATGTCTCATTCAGATGTTCTCGGAGGAATGGAGACAGTACGTGGATCTGCCCAAGGGATTTGTCGTAACGGAGAAATGCAAGCTGCGGCTGGTTCCTCTCCAGACGGATGTAAGGCGCGCTTTGTGTTATAAATGTTCGCGTTTTTTCCCCCTTGCGCGTTATGCACGTTATGCGCGTTATGCACGTTATGCGCGTTATGCGCTCTATGCGCGTTATGCGCGTTATGCGCTCTATGCACGTTATACGCTCTATGCACGTTATACGCTCTATGCACGTTATGCACGTTATACGCTCTATGCACGTTATGCACGTTATACGCTCTATGCGCGTTATGCGCGTTCTGCACGTTATGCACTCTATACACGTTATGCGCTCTATACACGTTATGCGCTCTATGCACGTTATGCACGTGTGAAATTGAAGTTTGTCACGTGCGTGGCTTTGTGACATGCAGGCTGCAGCAGATGGTAGCCGACAAAATTATTATTATTATTATAATTTTTTTAAAGGTAATGTACCCCCAAGCCATTTGACCCCCTTGTTGCTGTTAACATGTCATGTACACGCGCTGTGTTATTTACAGTCTCGACGTTATGCGTTAGAGGCAACTTGTTGATTGCGGGGGAAAATGAAAGTGCCATATAGGTGGAGTCCCAAATGACTTTGCACTCCCTATATAAGTGCACTACATTTCGTGTAAAGCAATGGTTTATGCTGCGCACTGTGTAGTGAACACGGAGCCATTTGGGAGGCAGCGGTACTTGTGACGTCAGAGGCCCTTTTTGAAGAGCATTTCATTTGCATTATACTGATATCTGATGTATACTGAAGGAAATGTCAGGTTGGTGTGTTTTTCCAGTGGTATTAAAACATTTCTTTATACACTCTTGAAAAAAAAAAAAAAAAAGCGTTCCTTAATGGTTCTTCGGATGGTTAATAGTTCTAACTTTCTGAGGAGGTTCTACTTGGAGCCTTTTGTGAAAGGGAAAATCTCTGTTGATGGGTTATACATAGGACGTTCCCTCCCCACAGGGTTAAACCAGGTGCTAGATTGAACCTTCTTGTCTTGGAGTGTAAGAACCGACTAGCCTGATCGACAGCCTCATAGAACAACGGTCTGTTTCCTAATAGCACTCCTCATTGGCCATGAAAACACAGTCCGTGCATGTCAAAAGGCTTGTTTGCGTTGTGCAAACTGGAGTTGGAGTAATAATGATTCTGCAAATTGGGACACATAATCCTCAGAGGTTTACAGCTTTTGTGTGCCATCTGTTTCAGTGCGATTAATCCATGCATGACTACCACTTTGTGTACTCAAACTAGGTATCAAAGTTAGAAAACGGGACGCAATTAAATGTCGATCAGATATGTTAAAAGTAGCCATAGCAACTGCAGATCCTCAAGTATTTCCCTCTAGTATTTTCAGCTTAATTCACAGCCAGGTGCTTTTTAATTACTGTGCTGTACTTTACTCTGATGGTCCAAATTTAGGCACAGCTTTGTGCCAATTGATCCTTCAGTGCAATTAACAGTCTGACTTAAAAAAAGTAATCTTTACATTAGGCCTATACTACACTCTTGAGGGCAAAAAGGTTAAATCTAGAACCTTAAAGAGTTTATCGGTTTGCCCCTCTGGGTGAACGCTTATAGATTCTATGTAGAACCTTAAAAGAGTGTTTCCCTTTCAGCTGAGGTTCCAAATGAACCCCTTTAGAAAGCTAATACCTCTTAACCATCCAAAGAACCCATTTTTTCTATCCTCGAGATGAGGTTTAGTGAATCTCTGCATGTGACAGATGGAACCTGGGGTCTTATTACACTGATAATAAGTGAGCTGTAGAAAAAAATAAAATAGAGAGCTTAATGATATAGAAATAGCACTAAATTGTTGACTCTAAGCTTCTGATTTCTCTTCCCTTACTCTAGATTACTACATTGGGCAACCTTTCTCCAGCCACCACCGTTTTCTTCTGCTGCGACATGCAGGAACGCTTCAGGCCTGCCATCAAGTACTTTGGAGACATCATCAGCGTAGGCCAGAGACTGGTAAAGATTTATTCTGTCTCTCTCTGTCTGTCCCATTTTATCTCTTTCTCTTTTCCATAGCAATACGTTTTTCACTGTTACATGACTTTTTGGCATATTTGGTACATTATAAATGTCTTTGACACTGTGCAGATTTAAGACTACGTGTACAGAGACAGGAAGGGCACGCAAGCACCGTTTATGTTCTTCAAAACAGATATTTTTTATCAGACATTTTTATTGCCTTGATGCACTTGTGTGACCTCCATTCGCAGGCAGTTTATCACTGTGTCAGACTTTTCTGGCTGTGACCCCTAGATGCTCTATATATGTTCCTTTTTCCTTTTTTCCTAAAGATCTGGATTTTGTCTTTATTTAGTCATAAATTGAAGTCAGTCTAGTTGTTAAAAGATACTCATTTCAAGTCAAATAGTTTCTAATGTTCCTGAATTTCAAACGGGAACAATCTCATAAGGCCTATCTGGTTTCTTATTTATCTAAGTATTGATTTCATGGATATCACAAGCTTTTAAAGAGATAAAAATCAGAAAGATAGTTTGGGTTAATAGGACGTTCTTTAACAGAATACAACTGTGAAGAGGAGGTTAATTTTGTGTTTTAGCTCCAGGGTGCTCGTATTTTGGGGATCCCCGTCATCGTGTCGGAGCAGTACCCTAAAGGCCTGGGCAGCACAGTGCAGGAAATGGATCTGACCGGGGCCAAGTTGGTCTTCCCTAAAACCAAGTTTTCCATGGTACTACCAGAGGTGGAAGCTGCACTGGCTGAGATTCCAGGAGCCCGAAGCATTGTGCTCTTCGGAGTCGAGGTTAGTGACACTAATGATTTTCCAATGTCATACTCTTTTTTTTCCCCTCTTTGTTTTATGGTGTCTACCTGTTTAAATAACCCAACCTGGACATTGTCTGTTTTGGGCAAACCATAAGCATTAGTGTTTGGGCTTTTAAGTTTTGGCACCTAGACTGATATCCTTTGGCATCAGAATCAGTTTCATTGGCCAGATAGGTTTCACCTACGAGGACTTTAATTTGGCAGTTGCTCACATTAACACAGCCATTGTAACAAGCAAAAGTTAGGAAGAATATTGATTGATTTGATGTACAAAATACATTAAGTGCAGTATGTACAGCTTGGACACCATAGTAAGCATTGTAATGACAAAACATGCAGGATACAGCATATACTGTACGTGCAGACTATATCATATTAAAAGCCTAAAAGTAATTGCATTTGATTCTGAATAATAATAATAATAATAATAATAGGAGCTATGAGTGTGCAGTGATGTATTCCAGCAGTAGCAGTATTAATGATGACTACTAAAAAGGATTTGCACAGTCCGATATTGAGTGGGGTTACAGCCTGAGCGAAGAAACTGTTTCCATGTTTTGAAGTTCATTGTCATTCACTGCCATATTCTAATTATTACATGCTCGGTTCAACACAAATAACTATTTGAGTAGTTCCTATTCAGTGAAATATTTATACTGATTTCTAAGTTAAATTCATGTGCTAAAATGATGTGATTTGTCTCATGCAGAAGTGGAAGAAGGCTATTTGCTTGCATTGTCTTGTAGACACTGCCATCTAGTGGCATAAAATGCTGTATTTTGAGCAAGGAGGTTTTACAGTTCACTCTGATAATAAGCTTTATTAAGTTGATTTTTTCAAGTTGAATTTTTTTTTGCTATTAATTGACAACAGACAGTAGCAATTATTTGTAAGTGACTCTAATGTAACCCTAATCTTGTCCATGTAGACTCACGTGTGCATCCAGCAGACGGCGCTGGACCTGATTGGGAAGGGGTTTGACGTGCACATTGTAGCAGACGCAACGTCCTCCAGAAGCATGATGGACAGAATGTTTGCATTAGAGGTAATGTGAATATAGATATAAAAAGAAATAGCTGAATTGCACTTGAGCATGCATAAGACTTTCATAATCTTCAACTGTTTTATAAATGTGACCTTTTTTCATTTATTTTTTTGAACAAAACCGCCTACGTTGTAGCTCCGTAACCTGTGGCCATTTGTTCTAAAGTTAATGAGCAGCCAAAATCAGGCACGGGTCTGTATTCAAGTAAAGAATCACGTTTGTTTCTTCACCTCTGAATGTGATTAGTGTTTTTATTGGTAATGTGGTTTTTTTTTCTAGGTTCTGCAAATTTGACACAGGTCACCAAAAGCATTTGAACAGACAAATCTGTGTTATATTTAATGTTGTCTTATGTTTAATAACAAGGCTATGTCTTCTATAAGAAAGGTAGCATGCTTGTATCCTTTGATGCACAAACAGCAGTGAATGATGGGATTGTAGGGGGCTTTAGCATTTCATCTTGTCAACATGTACAGTAATGAATAGTGTTTGTCATAGTGTGGAATGTTTTATTTTCCGGCCAAAATACACTTCGCAGCATGAAGTAATGTCAAACAGCACAAGCTGAGGCGTTTGAGGATTCTTCCTGTCTACTGGCAGCTATACATGTCCAAACCATAAATATTGCCTCTGCCATGTTTCTCAGACACAACAGTATCTTGCACCCACTCTTTTCTTGATCGCTCTGGTCCAGGAGAATCCTATTATTCTTGTATGAACATGGCTGTACCCTGCAGGCCATAGGCAGGCTGTTGTGTCCTGGAGAGTTAGTGGGCGTTTGTGTTCTGCACTCTAAAGTTTTGTGAGTGGACTTTTCTATTTATTGGGATCTGTGACGCATCTTGGCCAGCGTCTTAAATCTTTTGGACTGCTGCATGTCTGCATGGAGGGTTTGTCTTCCTATAATATAAATCGTCTATAATATATTTGGTGCCAGGTTGCCATTACTGAGCTTGGCAGTGATTAAATATTTGGGGTTGCCAACGATCATGGCTATTTCTCTGAGTTTTATCACCATAATGAATGCAAGCGTTACTGTCCACAACTTGTGTAATTCTACTGCAGTGGAATGCAGCAAGTTTTTTTCTGATATCCCTCAACTGACTCCCTTTTTTTTTCTTTTTTTTTTTTTTACGGCCTTGTGTGTTCCACAATTTTGTTTTTAATCTTTCATTTAAATTTGGTCTTTTGTGAAATAGCTAAAAATACACCAGTCCT
>JAOUQW010000009.1:3777918-3794573 GCA_028565825.1 Olivaichthys viedmensis
CAACATGCTGGGATATGTGAAGAATCAATTTCACTCTACTGTACTTGTATATGTGACAATAAAAGGAGCTTTCTATTATTTGACGTTTGACCTGATTCACATTTGTTGCAACAGATCTACCCCGTCATAACAGTTGGCGTTTAACCAATTCTGCTGTGATTCTTGATGCCAGATGCCAAGTGTGTGCATTGCATTAGTCTTGCATGAAAGTAGGCTAGTAATTAAAGCTTGGCTGCTGTGCCTCTGTCAAGCCTCTACCCTCAGTGTATTGTACATGGTTATTTGCAACGTCTGCACTCACGTCATGGTGTTCGACATCCTCGCAGCCTTGGGAGACACGTACAGGTTTTTACACTTGGAAAAAGCATGTAAAGTAGCAAAGAAACTTTTGCATGAAGGCACACACATTATCTTCCACACCCAAATCCAAGTCCTTCCTGATCAGAGGTTTTAAAGATTGTGAGTTCTGTGCAAACATGATCAAGCCTGATGCAATTGGCTGAATTTGGATTATAAAACCATCAAGATTTACTCCGTGAAAAGCTGTTGTAAATGTATTAATAGCCCGTCAGTGAGTGTCATGTATTCATTACACTGTTCTGTTGTTTGTCTTTTAGTGCATAGCCTTCCATGATGTGGCCCCACAGGCTCCGACTCATTTTTTGGTCGTCCCCAGAAAAGCCATTACTCAGATCTCGGAAGCTGAGGACAGTGACGCGGCAGTAAGTGGATCATTTTACATGTGCCGAGTCTGTGTGTTTTCCAATAATCTTTGTTATAATGCAAAGCAGCGGTTAGCTCATCGGCAGAGGGGCTTAACAGGCATGTGAGTTAGTGTAATCCTTGGGTAAACAAGAAGAGACATAGTTTGGATTTGCAGTGGAAACATTAACACTACTGGGACTATATATACATGGCCCTGATTATTATGGGATCCTAATTTACATGTTGACACTTCAGACTTTTTGGCTTCCAATCATATTGAACAAATACAGGACAAGGTGTCAGAACAATAATATAATATTAGCATTGGTTTATTTTTTGTCATTGAGGTAAACTGATGTATCACTTCAGTTAAAGTCCCCTTTCATAAAGTAATTTCCCTGGCATGATGATGCAGTTTATGACTCCAGAAAGTTTATTTTCGTAGTACTGCGTTGGTTTCACAGACTAAAACTCGCTAACATATCTTCATTTGCCAATGCTTTGTCCAGTTTTTTAGGTGTGGAAAAGCGTCTTTATTAATTGACTTTTTACCATGACTACTGTGACCATAAATTGTCGGCTAAATCGCACAACTAGAGGATTAATTGCTTGTCTGAAAATGGCAAATCCCAGTCAGATAAATAATGAATTTCACGAATTTGATGACTTTGCCGCTTATGATTTATAAGGAGCTTTCTTCATGGCGTAAGCAGACCATTTAGAATAGAACTACATTCAGCAGCTTATTCCATGCATTATTTCAAAAGGCAAGAGCATAAAGCCTCGTGTCATGTTCTTCTATGTAATCATAATCCGATCATCATCTCTGTGTGTGTGTGTGTGTGTCTGTTTCTCTGTAGCTTCTTGGACATTTGATGATTGTCGGCATGAAGTGTGCCAAGCAGGTGGGATTACCCAATGGCTACCGGATGGTGCTGAACGAGGGCCCTCATGGGGGTCAGTCTGTTTACCACGTCCACCTCCATGTTCTGGGTGGCCGTCAGTTGGGCTGGCCTCCAGGCTAACCGCACCAATCCGGATCTCCACTTAAAGCTGTCAAGAGTTTCACTGTGTGGTATTTGTCTAGATCACCATGCTAAGATCTGTAATGCAATGTTAATCTGTCATGAGGATTCAATAGGGAAAACCAATAAATGCACTTACCAACTATCACACCAGTGTCTCACTGATATGCATTGTTTTGAATCTGTAATGTTAAAACCTTTGCGTTCACGTCGATAACATGGTTAGAAATTTTACATTGTAAGTAGTCGGCCAACTATTTATTTCCTCCCCTGGTAGTGGAATCGCACGTTCACTTGAGGGCGCTCTTGCATCACTACAGGAAACATGAAGTGACCACTGGCATATAAAGCGTACAGTGTAGTAATGTTACCTTTAAGTCTTCTATGAACTATGAAAAGTGGGATACCAGAAGACAGGATACTATCATTAAAATGTATCCCAACCTTAATGGGTGTGTTAAAACATTCACGTAACAAATGTTCCAAAATGAAACATTAGGAAACATTGTTACTCAGCATTTCTGAGTAGAACAGGACCATTTTAAAAATATATTTTTACATTAAATAAGTACTTGAAATAATCACAAGACTATCTCAAACTAAATATTTAAACAATTGTAATGTTAATTTAGCACAGTTCATCTTATGAACAGCCTATGACACACACACACACACACGTATATGCAAGAAATGTCATTTGAACAAAAGTAATTTCCATTATTGCCATATACAGTGGGGTCCAAAAGTCTGAGACCACATTGACAATCTGGTATTTTATTTCGTTGCCACTGTAATGCACTCTAAAATGCTCTACTGGAACTGGATCAGTCGTATCCAAAGCACGATCAGGCACAGACCAAAAGTGAGCACACCATCAGAACAACACATAAAGCTTTGTTCACTGAGAGAGAGAACAGCAACTTCATCACAGATACAGAATGTGCTGAACAAAGAACGAGAGACTCCAATCAACAAAAGTATGTGTTTTAGTGCATAATAACAATAGAATGTTACAGGACTTTAGATTCATTCGATGTAATCTAACCGACGTGTAGAAAATACATTTAAATTCCTCTGATCTAAATACAAATTTTATATGCCAAGAAGTCGTCTTGGTATATCGATGTCGGCAATTGCACCTTCAATGAAACGTCTGAATCTTATCATTTCACACCAGCTTTAGGCAGAGTGACGGATCGCTTTGAAACAGCAGAACATCAATTCCATACAAGCTTGCGATAGTGGGTGAAGGTCCGGCAGGTAAAGAGGTAAATAGATCACATCTGATATAATTATAACCGAGTTAGAAAACAGAAAAAAGTGGGCAGGGCGCGGGCGACTGCATTTGATGCTGAATAGCATCAAAACAAGCAGACCTTATCCCACGCTTGATCTAATGTCACAATTAGTCTACAGATGAATTACTGCATCAACAACAACAACAACAACAACAACAACAAAAAACCTGTAGAGAAAAAACAAAAACAAAAATAAAATCCCACAACTGTTATTCCCCAACCAGCAGAGCAGATATCATGAACTTTTCCAGACCTTTTGGAAAGGGAGTCATTTGAGTTTTTTTGAATAGCCCCTGAATCCATCAAATCACTCCCAAATCTTCTGCCCTGGACAGATTTGAAGCTGTCAACGTCACGCAAACCAGCCGAAATCCAGCCAGGAGGTGGAGGTGGCTCATGAATATTCATTAGGCGGTAAGCGCTCTGACCAATAGAAACGGGATACGGGGGAACGCTGATTAGCATTTGACAGCTGCAGACAAATCCCATGCAGTCCAGCCCCAGCCGGTGGAGGAACGGAGGATGGAGTTCGAGTGCTGGGAACAGGGGTCTCATCGTTGCCCAGTCTCCAGCTGAGGACAGTGTACATATCTCAGCATGGCCAACGTGGTGCGACGTTAACGCGCTTCCTCGGACGTTAGGAGCGCGCATGCAGAGCTCTGTTGTTGTTGTTGTTGTTGTTGTTGTTGTTGAGTTCAAAGAAAAGCACGGGTTAACGATGCATCGCGCGTTCTCGTTTCCGATGGCGGCGGAACGGAGCCGGTATAAGGAGAGGCTGGAGGCGAGTCTGGCGGGTCTGTGTGAGCTGGAGATGCTGAAGCAGCGGCAGGAGCGTCTCGTCCTGAGTGCGCTGAGTCTCGGCGACTCCGGCCCGGGCTGTGCGCGCGCGCCCTGGCCCTTAATCCGACACTGCTTCCCAAATCCAGCGAGCCTGGAGCAAGACCAGCCGGATCCAGCAGAGCAGCAGGTAAGCACGGGTCGATGCGCAGCCACTGCTGGGTTAGGAAAGGAAAAGGGGCTGCAGTTGTGCAGCAGTCGCCCTGAATTGGTAGTCCACCTTCCACTGTTTATAGAGGTCATCCTGGAATGCATAACAATTTGCAGCTCATGTTTGGGCCCCCACACACTCAGCTTTCTCTCTTGTATGGCTGGGGAAAAAAAAAAAACTAGGCTTCTGTTTGCTTTTGCACTCTTAGGACCAAAAAAAAAAAGTGTTTTCTTTATGAGGTCTTTGGTTGGTTAATAGTTCTTGCTATCTAAAAAGGATCTACATAGAACCTTTAAGCGTTCCCCCAAAGGAGACGAACCGAAGAACCCTTCTGGGCGGAGTACTGTAGGATACAAACTCAGGATCAATGTTATCGTACGGAATTTGGCTCTTTTTTTTTTCTTTTGGTGTAGGAACTTTTCGAAACTGTATAGATTCTGTTAAGTCTTCCGAAATTGTTGGCCGCGCTGCGTCTTTTGATGTTTTAATTATTGGAATTTATTAATCGAATGAAAAATGCATGAGAGATGACATTACATGAATTCAAATGTGCAAATAATTCAAAGAAATAACCTGTATTTTAAGAAACGAAATCAATTGAGGTAATAAAATCGAAATGATTACTCACTCGCCGCACACAGCCGTGTATGAGGGCCGTGCCAACTCTCAAAACCCTGGAAAGTGTAATTTTTTTATTGGCAGAGCTCAGACCACGGGTGACCAAAGGATCACTGTCGGCATATGTAACAAAACCACACATTAACAGTTGATTTTTTTTTCTTCACTACTGACTCCCACTGATGATGCAGTCCGCAAGCAAATAATAACATTGAAATCAAAGTTCATTCTCACATTTTTTTCGCAAAGTGTTTTTGTCAAAAATTGAGAATATGGCGAAAGAATAAGGCAGTGTCTGGATCGTGCAATGGCATTGAATGCTTTGAACTGCAGGCCACAGGACACTGCTGCGTCTACTACAGAGCTCCATGTCCCCTCTGTCCCTATAGGTTTGTTATCTCTTTCACAGAGAGAAAAGAGCGTCTGCAGAGGCCTAATCTCGTTGTTTGAGTATGTGACAGGCCCTGCTGGAAAGAAGTGGGGGGTCTGTGTACCAGCAAGCCGCCATGTGTTTGAGTGTGTGTATGTGTGTGTGAGGTGGGGGCCAGGGGGATATCAAGGCTAGTAAAGATATGCAGTAGGCCTGCTGCTCAACAAACACACTCAAACAAACCAGACCGGTTTATTCCTGGCATCATGGTGCTGACAGCAATCTGACAGCAGGCAACAGCTGGGAAAGCACAGGTCATAGTGTCCGCAATCTGCGTGTGTGTCTTCGTGCATGCATGTGCATTGTGCCGCAATGTACCTCCCTGACCAACTATGGCAGTGTGTCATGTGCACTCAATTAGTATTCACTCTCACGTCCGGATGCACAGAGGTGTCTAAGAGCAGGACTGTGACTATATGCGTACGTGTCTGTGTGTTCTGATTGATGGGTCATAAAAGATGCATTAGATTGTGGAAGATTTAGCAGCTCCTTGAGGTTCAATCAGTGTGTCCTGGGTGCAAACCTATAGTTTTCCATTTAAGTGAGCAACCCCTGTGCAGCAATTGTTAGATGTGGGATCTTGTGACTGTGTGGCTGGCAATTATTTCCTAAGCTAAATGTCAATTACAGTAAATGTTTCGCATTGCTTTGGAGTAGAGAGCTGCTTTTAGAAGTTATTTCAGTATAAACCCTTTTGTCTTGTAGTAGCTTCCCTGATTCTATCCCAGCTAAACTCGTCCCCAACTCATTTAGTGGGCTCTGGAGCGTGGTGTATGGGCTCTGGTTCCTGCCTAGAGAGGAGAACTGTGTTATAGCTGTTGGTTTGCTGCTCTAATTACCACAATCAGCCTCCCTACCAGCCTTGCTTATAAAGGAGCAGAAGCACAAGTGAGCAGGAAGATGATAATTGCACTGTTCAATAGAATCGTGTTTGTGTGTTATGTGTCAGCATCTTCCTCTCAGTCCTTCTCTGCATCCAGTTACAGACTTCCATGCTGTTCCCATGACAATGTGTAGGATTACATCATTTTGGTTAAGCTAAAAGGCTTCGAGTGATTTGGTCTGGGGCCGGGGGGATGGGTGTGTTATGGTCTATGCGTAGGTAGGGGGTGTAGGGCTAATAGAGTAAGGTTACAGACATGGTGCAGACTCCAGCCAACTGTCTTCCATGGATGAGTGCTGTTGATTAGTTATATGGAGTCTGCCTTTCAGTGTGGAGGGGGAAGAATGGACTTTGAAATTGAGAATGGGCGAATATTCCATGCAGCTTCACACTTTGTTCATTACACCATATACGCGGACATTGAGGACAATAATGGCATTGTTAAACTTCGGCCATTCATACTTCACCAAAGGCATTATAATACTTTTCTATTTTCAGTACATATGTTCAGTTCTCTATTTACACACCCTGTATTTCACACCATGGAATCTTCCGTGAATAGAATCTTCTTCTTTATGTCTTGACTTTGGCCAAATTGCTAGTCAGTGATGGCTGCAGTCAAATATCAACAGCCAACAGCACCATACATGGGTTCAGCTCTATGATGGAATCTGCAAGCGATGATAAAAGCCTTTATTGTCATCGCCGCATTCTGTGTATTTCTGTGAGATGACATCATTGGTAGAGAATCATGGGTAGAGTAGAACCACAGAGCCTTTATGTTCAGAGTTCCAGGCTAAGTTACTTCCTGCCGCAATAACAGAGCAGATGTGCCACCTCACCGTCGTGCCTGGTGAAGAATCATAAGGACATTAAGTCGTCAATAATGGTTCCTACTTTTCATAAAAAATGCAGTTATAGACTCATTTTAGTCCTATACCGGGTAGCTGAAAGTGTGGACTACACATGCACAGTTACTGCCTGCTTAGCATAGCTAGCAAGATTACCTGGTTAACTTGGATCAACACTATTCCAGACTTATTAATCAATCATTTGCATGGCAGTCATTTTTTGACATGACATAAGCCTGTCAGTGTTAATAGGAGACTTCATTGCTCTCACCTCACTTTAGGTATTTCAGTACTATAGCGTTTTTGGTGGAGAAGTGGGTGTTGACCAGAGCTGTATGGGAACAGCAGAGCAGTGTGGATTGGCCGAGCTTATGATGGGGGGAGAAGCTCTGCGGAGGAACAAATGATCATTGAGTCAGTGGCCTCAGAGGAGCCCCTTAACCACAGAGCCTAAGCCAAGACTTGCATTAGTTCATTTAGACGAGCTCTCAGCAACAGCTCTTATTGCTGCTATAGAGAGAAGAGAGAAGTAACACAGTTCATAAAAGACATTTTATGTTTTATACATCTCTGAACACATTTGGGAAACTGTTTTAGCAGATCCAGGGCGAAATCATCTGCATTGCTTTTACAGGCTTTCAGAGCATGGTATGGTAATTTAGGCAAACACTTCTAGCTACAGTAGGTTTGAACTGCAGCTGTCTGCTTCACTATACATATGATGCCATTGTTCATATGTTGGACCATAGATTTAAGTAGTAGATACCATTAACTATAAAGCTGCTGTAGCAAGAAAATCTCATATCTCCCAAATGCAACATTTAGCATAATTAAAAACTTAAATGGGATGCTTTTTAGCCCTCTGATCTGTAAAATGGAATAAGAGCATAATCAGCTTTTGTAATAAATAGTATGTAACAAATGAAGGTAACATCTGACAACTTTTTTTTTGTCCAAGTTCAATCAGTCAACTCTCTGTGAGTGTCCCGGGCACATTTTCACTGTGTAGTGAAAATTGTCTCAGTTCCTCTGGGCCACACGCACTCTCTCACTCCTACGTGTCATTTTACACTTAAGCGTTGTTACTACAATGAATGTGAGGGAGGGTTAGCTGTTAGCAGAGCCACATACGCGAAATGGAATAGGACTGTGATATTAAATTTGGCCTTTCTTTAATTGCCATTTTTACACCATGCCTCAGACTGCTTCTCATTATTTGTTTCATTATTTTCTCTTCCGACACATTATTGTGTCATCCTGTTGAATTTAACTACAGCCAGATATTTCGAAAAGGGCAAACAGGTGACAAATGAGCTCATTTTGGGAGATAAGGCTGAGACACAATCTCCCATTCTTTCATAAATGGGATGGTGTCTTGCTTTCGTTCCCAGACAACCACACCACAATCTCATGGTGTATGACTGAGTGCATTGATGGGACGCTGATTTACCCTCTCTTTCTCACTCATCTGGGAATCTTAAATCCTACGCACTCAGGATGCAACACACACACACTAGAGATCTTTGAAGTAATGGAAAAAGTGGAGTCAGACAGACTGTATACATAATTCACTGATGAAGCACAGGGTTTATAGAAAGTGTAGTCCCTACATTCATTTCTTTAATATTCAGCTGCTTTCCTGATCTCTCTGGTATGTCCATCTGAGCTCTTAGTTTTCAGCCTCAAACAATGAACTAAAATGACAAAAAGTATTAATTAAAATGTAAAAGGTCTGGATAAATAGATTGTATTTGCTTCTTATATTTGCATGATAGTTTTGGGGTTTTTTTTTGTCCTGAATAGGAGGATTTAAATCTCATTATACTTATTGGTAACACTTTACTAGAGGGCAGGGTTCATGGGAGTACATAACACCTAGATAAGTTCTTTATGACAACTGATAAGCCAGCATAAACATTTATAAAGGCTGTCATAAAGACTGCGTTCGTCCATTTTGATGTGTAGTTGTCATAACACCAGAGTCAAGTGGCAACCTAAGGTTGTGTAATGTCACTTTCAGAGCTGAGTTACATCAGAACATCATGTCAACTGATTTTGTAGCTCAGTGTAACTGATGATGATGTGAGCTTGCCAATTGAGGCCAATTGGAAATGGTAAGCACTTCCAAAAGATGCTCTGCCGTGTCTCCTGATCTTAGCACTTGGTGGAAACACTGACATAATAAACCTACTGAATGACAGAATGAAAGGATTTGACTGTGATAATCATTACACTGTGAAAACAAAGTTATGTATTTCTTCACCAACCCTTTAGTAAAGTGAGCTTAAGTTCTACTTATACAATTTAATTTTTATGAACACTGTAATGACAGTTATCTATATATTTATCTGGCTCTCAAGTAAAGTGTGTTTTCTTTTGCTATTTATAAGATTATTATGAATCTCGAGGATGGTCGCGCGGTCTAAGGTGCCAGCCTCAAGATGTTCAAACCTTCCAATGTAATGAAGGATTGTGGTCTCCAAATGGAGGTGTGGGTTTGAATCCCCCTTCTGACATAACATGTTACCCCAACATTTTCTTTACTTAACTATAAAGTACACATATCTATCTGTGTATATATCAAATCTAAATATACAGTTTATGTATATTTTTCTAGCCCTGCATATAGACTTCAAGTGAAATGGGTTTTGTTTTACTCTTTATAATATTTTCACAAAAACCTATGATAATGCCATGACCCCATAATAGCAGAGTTATACGTTTACTTTAACTCTAACTTTTCAGCCCCTTAAGTAAGGTGAGTTAAATATTACTACTTATAAGATTTTAATGAAAACCTATATATGTTGCAATATAATGACACTGTGATGACTCAGTTATACTGTATATATTTTTCAGACCCTAAATCAGGGTGAGTTTGTTTTTGATATTAGACATGACAGATAATGCACACTGAACTCTACTAATGTAACCAATACACTGAACTACAAGTTCAGTCAGTTGTCTTGATGTTCTAACGTAAGTCAGCCCGGAAAGTATCATAACACAACCTTCTATCAATCTGTCACTTGACATCAAAATTGACAAAAGCAGTTTTAGTGACAGCTCACACCTGTTGGAATAAGCCTTTATTCATTTTTAAGTATGTTTATGTCAGTTATCATGAAGGCCTTGTGTAGGTTTTATGTAGCCCTAGTAATACCGATCTTAAGTAAAATGTAACCTATTTATTTATAGTTTAAACCCAACTTATATAATCATGTTTGACTTTAGGGGTGGGCAAAATACATCAAAATGCATTTTATTACATAATACAGGTTACCCCAAATGTAAATGCATTAAGCTAAAATATACTGCAACCGAAAAATGTATGAAACTAAGATAGATTTTCTGTATTTAGAAAATACAGAAATAGACAAGTACTCTAGTTGGTAATGTTAGCGTTGTGGTGGATGATAGCTAATGCTAGGACTCCTTTAGAAACCACATTGGTGGTATGCAGTAAATTGTGAAGGGTCAATCAATCATTCAGTCTCTTAGGTTTCAAAAGTATTACTGTACCATGAATGCTAACCTCTTAAACCCCATCGGTTTGTCCAGACATTCCTCACTCTTGAAACCACTTTCCTATTAGTTACCTGCTAGCTAGCATTCAGATCGCTAGCTAACAAAAGGTATGATGAATAATAAAGGACATTACTGATCATTTAAAAACTTTTGAACACTTATTTAACATTCAGTAAATACTGTCGTGTTTTTTGCAACATGCTAGATCGAAACTAGTCAGTCACACACAGCTACGTCTGCATTTCCTTCCTTACGAATCAGCGAGGCGTGTGGAAGCTGCTGCACTGTTGAAGAACTGTTCACAAATAGAAGGTGCAGCCTTTAATAAGTGCCAGTAGAACATTTCTAACCGTAGAGCAACATTGGTGCAAGTGCCTGCTCTAAAATCCATCATGTTGTCAGGATCCAGTGTCCAGTGCTTTTTTCTCAAGCCTATACTGTATGTGTGTGTGCATGTGTGTCTGTGTGTAGGGTCCGATGGCGGTTCTGCAGCAGCAGGTGGGAGAGTTGAGGGTGAATGCAGAGACCAGCTCAGTGGAGCACCTCACAGACACAGGAGACAGTGGACCAAACTCAGGTACACCTCAACTCACTCTGTACCTCAAGCATGTAAATATGGATCCCACTGTAGCTCTTTGAATGCAGTAATCCCATAATAGTGACTGAGATTCTTCAACAAAGAGAAAGAAATTAAGCACTTTTCTTTCAACAACTCTCCTTGTATTGCATCTGAATGTAGGTAAAAAAACTCACCCAACGGCTTAAGGAAACCTAAAGGCTAATATGTCTGTATATGTCATCTGGCCCACATTCATCACAGCACTACGTCGCTCTCAGACAGAGCTTAATGTCCTGGCTGGTGTAACATGGAGCATATGAGATCACACCAGCATTAATAGTATCTATAGCTCACAACATTTCCTCAGTATTTGTCGACTGAGGCTGACCCTGGCATCCTTTTAACCACGGTGATATTTTCCATAGAAAATAAGTATGTGAGTAATAGCTTATTAGCTTGCTTGAGATCTTCCCTTATAAAAGAAACCTCACTATAGTTTGCTATGGCTTTATTATGATACACTATGGGTACTATAATACACTATGTGCCAAAAACATGGTTTATTTTTCGTAGGATGTAAGCCTAAGCTCATCAAAATAGCAATATACTCCCAAATATTCTCTACAGTGAGTGTTCAGCTCTACCTTAAAAAGGGATCAGTTCTTCCACAAACTGTCTTGCTTCTTATATAACTATACTGTTGCATTTAAAGCTAGCCTGCGGCTCTGCTATTTAAAACACATGTCTTACTAAATGATTGCACTCCTGCAGCTCGCACTGCAGGGACATTCTTCTCAAAGATATCATACCCATATCAAACCCAGGCTTCTTAGAGACTCGTACAGAGTTTGTATGACTTTGTGTTTGTGTATTTGGTCAGGTTTCTGTGTGCAGAGAGAGAGTCAGTCTCCTCTGAACTCAGGTGATCTCTCTTCCAGGACCACGTTCCCAATCCAATCACCCAGTGCTAGTGAGAGACTCAAATCTGCTGGTGAGTACCCCACAAAGCCCCTTCTCCTTCACTCTTTCTTTATGTCTCTTCGGGAATCCCTAACTGCCAAAGTGCCTCATCACCAGCCCTTTAATTGATTTTACCTTTTTTAGTCTTTTCTTTTTCACAATGTTAACCTTATTGCAGTTAAGGGGTTAACCTGGCAACTTCTTATAATTGCATCAGTCAAAATGTGCTGCAGGCAAGAACAGACCTCCCGTTTAGTCATGAGACTCTCTGTGCACTGAGACCTCACTGTGTGCACGCAGACCCAAGAAACTGGCCGTCTATGTGAGCGTAAAAGGACACACACACACACATAGTTTACGAGTTTGATTTGTCAACCATTGCATTTTGCCATTTGCTATTACCATTATCTCCCAAATTAGTCACTGTCATCTCTAGTAGTAGGTCTGTCCTCAGTCTTGTGTCCCACATATCCATGACTTAACCAACCATAATCGTTTCCTGCCAATGACAACACAGCCAACGCCGTCCTCTAGGACTGTCAGTTGTTGCCACTAGAATTCAAACCTGAATGTGAGATGTTGAATTTACTGCTTAAATCCTAAAAAGTACATTGCCCTGTTTATCTACTGTACATTGATAAAGTACATTGCATATTCTAGTATGACTTAAGAAACCTGGACTACAATAACTTCCTTAAATTGTGGGTTGCCTCCAAGATTGTCAGTGGTGATGCGTTAAACAGTATACGTACTTGCATTTATTAGTGGGAGCATAGTAATTAACTCACACACACACCAACAGGCACTTATATGTGCTGATACATGCAAACATGTGTCTGTTGCAATAAAACTACAGTGTTTATGAAACAATAGCTTTTCAAGAGACGAGACAAAAATACGTTCAGGCTTGGGCCAATAGATGGTATCTGGTATTTTAGGGAACGGTTTAGGGGACCTTTTATTTCTAACCCTGTCAAAAATTGAGATCCATTTATATAGATAGTCTCACATTAACAGTGCTATACATATAAACATGTGCAAGGACTCATGTGTAAAAAGTCTGTGACCGTGATGTTTATGTCTAAAACATAGCCCAGCAGTCAGTCTCAGCAACAAAACAATAATGTTTCATTTACACCAAAACCATACTGACACCATGTGCCCATACAAACCACACTGGGGTTCAAAGTACATTCTGGGCTGTTTTGTATGTAGCCCCAAATATTTTTTCAACCTAAATCCATTGTTGGAAACAATTGTACTGTCTTACTGTTTATTGGATTGATGCCTGAAGCACAAACACCTCATCGCTCATCACCCATTTTCCACACGTAAGCTGTAGTGTGCACAAGAGCTTTCAACCAATCGGAATCATGCACACTCTGTGTTGGCTTTTCATTGGCTAGTTCTAAATGTATGAAGGGGTAGAAAAGGTAAAGCTTGCTGTGCACATTGAATGTAGCCAACATGAACCAAGCTAAACAATGGCGAAACAGCACAAACTATTTGGTTTTTTCAAAAAAGGAGAAAAGGTATTTATAAAAAAAACTCTTACATGTAACAATAGTAACAGTAACAATAATAGTAACAGTATTAATAATAATAACTCTTACACAATAGTTTGTGTCAGTCTAGATTAAATATAACAGCATATTAGAAAGTTAAGTGATTCTTATGACCGATAGTCAAACTAGCCTAATGGAACAGGAACTTTAGAAAAGGAAATGCTAATTTTCCCTAATTCCTGTATTACTGTCATAAATACTATCATTGAAATTTATGAGTTTTCATATTAATGGTATAAATAGCTGGCTGTAATAATATTAGCTAATGCTTCCATAGATCACTCAAATAAAACCAGCTGACTAGTTTTCTAAAATGAAAGTAAACTGCTTCCACCTGTGCAAAAAAGAGAACACTGAAAGCAAAAAACAACAACATGCTGAACAAAGAAAACAGGAAAGAAGGACAGAAACAGAAAAAGACACAGACTCTACAATTTGGATGAAAAGCACAACTTAAATTAAATGCTGAGTTTAGATAAAGTGCTTAAGTAAAATAAAATGCTTGAGTAGGTTGATTTTGGATGCCTCTGTATTGCTCTGGGCCAAGCCCCAAATGTCTTCAAATCCCTCAAACAAACCTGACTTTAACTATGCTTCATGTCTGTTTGTTAGATTCATATGGTTGCCCCGTTTTGTATTCTGGTTTTCCTCAGTGTAACTTTGGTTCTGTTTATAGGAGATACATTTGTGACCAGTTGTGATGGACTGCAGGACAGTGGGGGCTCTGCAGGACGCTCTCCAGTTCCTCGCTCACTATCAGGCCCCCAGCCGCTTCTGATGGGCATAGCAAAGAGAGGAGGAGAGGGGGAGCGCTGGCTCTGGCCAGAGGGTAATGGAGTAGGAGATGAAGGTGAGCCCACTGCTGAGGACTACCATCAGGCTCAGCACGTGGAGACCTACATCCTGGGTCTGATCCAGCGTCGCCTTCTGGCCTTACGGCAGTGCAAACCCCGCACCAACCTGAGCTCTGAGGCCAGAGGAGTGATGAGGCAGAGCAGCCTTTGCCGCAAGGAGCCTGCCTTCACTCCTGAGCACTACAAGGCCTCTTCAAGCCCTGAGAGACCAGCGTGGGCTTCATACAGCCTTGAAGAGGAGCAGCTTGTGGGATTTTCCCCTGGAGAGCAGCTCCCTGCTCACTATCCAAGGCCTGAGGAGCAGCACCCTACACATTATCCCAGGCCTGAGGAGAAGCTCTCTACACACTATGCCAGGCCGGCGCTGTCAGGAATTTGCTCCACATCTCTGGATTTCCCCTCTGAAGATTTGGACCCCAGCAGCAGTGAGGCAGACTCGCCCCAGCACTACCAGCTCCCACACTCGCCCTCTTCAGAAGAGCAGTTAGTGAATGCCCAGTACATCCCAGCACAGCCATGCCAGGCACCAATAAGAGCCAAAACATCTCGCTCCCATGCTGCTCCCAAAGCCAGCCGCGTTGGTGGCGCTTACTCCCCTGAGAGGCCACAGCCCAAGCCACGGACCATGCTCAAAAAGTGCCGCTTCAGTGAGGAGAGGGCAGCCGGCAAGAAACCTGGACGAAAAGCCTGCCGCTCGCAGTCGGAGAACAGCCTGCTGGGCCAGAAGGGAGTCCCCGAGCGCAAGTACAGCACAGTGGAGCGGGACACAGGCCGCGCCAACCAGTCCAAATCCCGACGCCAGCAGAGCAGTCTGGGGCACCGCCGCTGGCGCTCTACGCTGGAGCTCAGCCAGGACGAAGCCGATCCCCCACCAGAGCGAGAGATAAGACGCACCCGTAGGTCCAGACCAGCCCCGCCTACCTACGTCTACAGCCAGGCTGCTCAACCACTTCATCCACATCATCCACACCACTTCCATCATCCTCACCTTCACTCGGACTACCAATTACATACCTCAGTGTGCCGTCCAGAAGGGGCCTACAAGCACTCAGGCCCTGGAGAGTGGGAGTCCAGTCTGAGCGAGGGGGAGTCCCCTGGCTCCAGCTCCATGTCCAGCGACTCTGAGGAAAGTGGGGGACTGGTGTGGCCTCAGCAGCTCGCCCCGCCGCTGGCTCCGCCCTCGCCCCCCACTCCATCTGGGGCACCACTGCAGTCCAAAGCCTTGGTTAAGATTAAAGCCTCCCATGCTCTCAAGAAGAAGATCCTTCGTTTTAGAACTGGATCCCTCAAAGTCATGACCACCGTCTGAGCTACTGGGTTGAGCATCTTAAGGTCTTTCCATACTTTGAGGGATCCAGTAGTGAGTGTTTTGGTGTAGCCTGAGAGCAGAAATGTCTGAGCTCAAGCTATCTGCCTCAGATTCTGGTGAATCTGATCCTAAAGCCACCGTGTACATATCTGTGTATGTGATAAAGGTGCTTGTATTTATGATTATACTCTGTAAATAAAAATCTGGGACCATGTCACTAAGATATTTGTGGTTTGAAAGAAAATTGTATAAACATGTAGAAAAAGCATTCCTGCATGCAACTCGCAAACAGTTTTCTGGTATAGAATATGATTACAGATTCATTTCAGTCACAGCAGTCGACACTAAAGTAGTATAAGAAAAATATTTTAGGAAGAGACAAGAAAGGATCAGTGATGCATGAACAAAACACTGCCCTGCCCATACAGATGCTGAGAAAGGAAACATGCCAAGCACAATACCAACAGCTCACAGGAAGCCGAACTGGGCCTTGTTCAGCAATATTACACTCCCACATTAAGATAGTGAAGGCAAACACGGGAGTATATGAAATTTTATGTTTGTCTGCAGCATCAACTTGACCTGGGCAGTGATTTGTTTATTTGTAAGACCCAGCGATGTGGGTGTTCCATCATGACCAGAGTGAGGAAGTTCACTGCTGCAGCCTCACACACACAGGCCACCCACAGCAAGTCTAGACTGGACTATAGGGTGTAGGCAAAGGGGTTGATGTTCTCAGGAAGGTCCGGTTTGGCATGCTACCAATGTAGTTGCAGTTTCCAGGCAAAAACACTTACACATAAACACTTACTAATAAGATAATTAACCCCAGCTGTACTATAATGAATTTCTCAGAATTTTGAGACCCTTCATTAGGGACATGTGATGTAAGTCAAGCCAAGCTTTTATTGTCATATGTATTCAGAATACAGAGCATTCAAAATACAATGAAATTCTAATACTACAGCAGCATGTTTCTACATAAAGCAAGAACAAGGGATACATATACACTCACCGAGCACTTTATTAGGAACATGTACACCTTCTCATTCATGCAATTATCTAATCAGCCAATCATGTGG
>JAOUQW010000009.1:3801348-3813892 GCA_028565825.1 Olivaichthys viedmensis
GACCCTGACCTCTGACCCCAGCTTACCAACATGCTGGGATATGCGAAGAATCAATTTCACTGTACTGTACTTGTATAGGTGACATTATTATTATTATTAAGTGATACATATCAACACTTTTGGACCTGCTCTCACCTGAACATGTTTTCACTGATGTGAAAGCGGTTAGGGCAGTGCGAATCACATTACCCTTATAAATCCAACTTTGTAGTGTGCTGGAGCCTACATTCATAAGCTCTCTTCAGGCCTTCACTGTCATTATTGTGGCTGGTTGGTAATCAGGAGCCTTAGGATGATGGCAAGACTTGCACAAGACACAAAGCAACAGTGAGCGGCTTCCTTCATGTTTACTCATTTTCATAAATATCCATCTTTACCTCAGCACGCGCTGCTCAGCCAGCTTGCAATTCCCTGCTGATGCCGCTGAGATGAAAATGTGATGCAAATATTTGGCAGAGGACCTGGGTTCATAACAAACATTCCTAACAAACGTGTATATTTCTAGGATTAACATCCATATAACTGTATAAATTATAATGATGGCTATATAAAAAGACAAAACCTGTTCCAAGTTCAGTCTCAAGGCTCCAGTTGTGTATAAAATTTAATGATTTGCAGACTAACCTAGGCTTCAACACAGGTGGAGGTGGAGCAGTTTTCCTGATCAAGGGACGTTCCTTTAACCCTGAATTTACCTTTTAGTTTCAAACCTCGGTGACTACTTTTAAAGTAGTCTGTCAGAGGACAACTTATTTCCATTGCAAATAATAATACATGTATGCATGCCTAGCAGAAAGCTAGTACTACAAGGCACGTGCTCCTTTTTCCATTTTCAAACAAAAAGAAAGTCTCTGAAATCACTGGCACTATGAGCTACTAGTTTTCTTTATCAGTCGAGCTTCTCTGGACTTTGAACAGAGATTTGGTCATACAAGAGTGAACAATGCTGGGCAGTTCATATGTGATTATTTTAGAAACTTGGATTGTTTTAAATTAGGAAGTGTGCGACACCCAATAAGGTATTCCCATTTAAATAAAACGTTTTTCAAAATTAGCCCCTGCCCCCTTTTTTTGTTAAAAAAGCACCGTTCAGCGCATCCCTTTATTTAGAACTATTATATTAGCGAATGTCTATAAAGTATCTCATAAAGTATCTTTAAAATAGTTAATTGTAGTATTTTAGAACTTAACAAATATAATTTGTTAGATTATTTAATGAAGTACATATAAGGAGGGGTGGATGAAACATCCAAATTACGGTATGAAGTAAATCTCTAAATCCTAAGCCATAAAAGAGTCACATCATGATGCTCCCAAACCTCAAAGGGGGGGACGACAAAGATGAGACACATGCAGTCAGCAAAGAGAAATGGCAGAGAGTATTAATAAACAAAGGAAGGGAAAGGGAGGGGTGAGGTGGCAACGTGCTGTAAAAAGTACAACAGAGGGAGGGCAACAAGTTGGCAGGAGAGAGAGAGATAGAAAGAGGATGAGGAGTGGGAAGGAAAGAGAGGGAGAGAGAGAAACAGTGAAAGTTCTGCCCTCTGAGAGAATCAGGAGCAACAGCTGTTCAGGACAGAGCCACCGCAGGACACAAGGTACAGAGCAGCCAGTGGTGACACACAAGGACTGGGGCTGAGGACTGAAGGACTGTGATGAAGGAGGGATGAAGAGGAGTGAGGCATGCATCTGTATTAAAAAGCGAGTCTACTATAAATGTGTGGCAATCGGGAAGGGAATGGACCAGGAAGCTGCTGTGGACCTATGAGGTGCTGGATGGACATTCAGAAGAGGAACTCTAGCATATGAGGAACAAATCATAAGTAGAAAGCAACGGCACGGTACAATAGCAGTACCTGAGAGAAACAGAGAGAAGTAGAGAGTGACAGGGAACACCCGAGAGAGCAACAGAAAGTGAGAGAGACAGCAGCATGAAACAAGGGGGAAGGAGACACACACCAAAAAAGGGCTTGAGCCAGAGCTGGAATCAATACTGGCTTGACAAACGCACAGACACTGGGGGAGAAGAATAAGGCAACAACAGATAGACAGTGTGAGTGAGAGAGAAAGAGAGAGAGAAAGAGAGAGAGAAAGGGAGAGAGGGAGAGGAAGAGAAACAGAAAGACTGATTTGTGAGGGGCATTAAAACTTGAGAGGCGGGGAGACTTTAGAGAACAGGGTGCACTAAAGACTGGGTAAGTGTGTTAAAGTATGTGCAGTATGTTTTGAGGTTAGTGTTAGTGTACAGATTTATGGGTAGTGGGTGAATAGGGAGTGTCCTTTATCAGAGGCTATGGAATAGAGCTGCAGCTGAACACAGACTTTTAGCTGTACTGTGCCACCATGTCGACGGGCCCCGGGCTCCGAGAGGCCCCTGTGCCCAAAGAGAAGCTGTTGAAGGAGCCCGGCGTAACATTGGGGAGCTTGGCGCATGGTCCAGTGGGACTGCAGACACTACTCGACTTGCTCGTTGGCGTCTACCAGGAGTTCCAGTCCTCCGACACAGCCAGAGATAAATACATCAGCCGTTTCCTGCAGTGGGGTCAGTACCACTCCCTCAGTGTGGATATGTGTGTGTGTGTGTGTGTGTGTTTAGTTGCTTGGTAACTGTGTTGAGCTCCAGTGGTCTCAGGAAGGATGTAGCTTGGAGGTGAACATGAACACAAGGTCGTGAAAGGAAACACTGTTCTGAGGTGATGTGGTCATGTGGGTAAGAACGTGCCAAAGTCACCACATGTCTCAGAACTTCGAGGCTCATCACAAGACTCTTTTCTTTGATTATTTCTGTGTGTGTTTGTTTCTGACTGGCTGATGAAACAACTTAATTAAAGATCTCAGCTAAAAAGTTGAACTGTCAACCATTTATGACAAAATTAGGTGCCATTTGTGCCCCACACACACATTCATTTGTACCCCACACACACACACACACACACTGTAGCAGCCTGTGTTGACACTGGTCTGGTCACTCCGTACATGGAGGTCTGTTGGCCATGACTTCATGATTTCATGAGGGAGAAGCAGCAGATATAGCCAGAATCAACACACACATGTCCTCTCGCAGTCTATTGTACTTTTATGCTCTGCGCATACAGTAAATATAGGCTGCTTGATGTAAAAACACTTTAAAAGTATGAAATGTGTGGTTGTGTGTGAGTATGTGAATGTCTGAGAGGTTGCACAATGCCAGAGCAACTGTATCTAACAGGTGCTGGAATACCAGTGGCTACTGACATACTGGACAGAGCAAAGCCCCAGCGAAGGCCGAGTTATTTTCGTTTCAGTTACAGTTGAGTCTCCAACTCACACATACTGTCAGCTGTCAGCAACCAGTCAGTCACCCTGTAGGCTTATGAAAACCTGTCTATGTATGTCATGGATAGAGAAGCAGACAAAGAGAGAGATAGAAGAGCGAGAGGGATTCATTGTCATTGTCTCTGTTATTGAGATATTTCCATTTATGTGGCTGGCAGGCTGCTTGGCTCAGTTCCATGGAAGAGGGGAAGTGGTAAACAGGAGGAAGGGTGTGGAGAGATTCACATTGAACTTTCCACAGGCATACTGAGGCCCCAATATCAGCATCATGGTTGAGTCGGTGCCCCCCATGTAAAAGCGGAGTGTATGTGGTTAATAGAATAAGCGTCAGTTCAGCAGACAGCACTGGTTAGGAAAGCATGAAAAAGTGGATGAAGTTTGGTAAAGTAAGTGGAAGTGGAGTTCTGTGCTGTGAGTGGGTAAAGCTGAAAGGTGTCTTGCATGTTTTATGGAGAGGGGCAGGGTTTGGTGAAGTTGCAGGATGTCAACAGATTGTTCCGCTGCACAGGAACATTACTGAGACACTTCCTGAGTTTTTCACCTTCATTACTCATAACACTCAGTGAGTGTTTCAACTTTATTACTCAGTTCAACTGTATAAAATGTATAGAGAGATTGTGGAGTAAAAACTGGACTATGTATATCACACAGATGCATGTATACACATGTACACATCATGGGTGAGTCAAGTACCACATACAGCTACTGTCCGTTAGGGGATTAAAAGACATTGCACAAATGGGATCCCAGAAAATTTAGTACACTTGTAAAACAGTGAGCACTCATACATTTACTGACCAGAAAATAGCTTTGTCTTGAGCAGCAATTTAGACAGGTGTATTGTCCGAAATTTACAGTTTATATTTTAAAAACAATTGAATATGCTCATTAGTGAATTAAAGCTTTCCATAGTTCTCATGATTGATTGGAAATCATTAATCAGAAATATTACTATACTATACTATAGAACACTTAAACGACTTACAATTATGAATAATTTCTGAGTTAATAACGACTTGGCCAACCTGTCTATTTTGTTTCCATTAGATTGTAATACTGCCTTTGATATAGTTAAGCTCGAGATTCTACTTGACTGGTAGAGCTGGTTTGACTCTCTGGCAAAGTTTAAGACTGGTTCAGCTCTTATTTAGGTGGTTAAGAATACTATGTTGCAGTAGATATTTATGTTTCTAAACATCATGCAGTATCTTTCAGAGTCCCCCAAGGCTCAATTCTGGACCCCTTGTTATGTTATTTAACTTAATATATTTATATAATAGCTTATAATTAGAATATAATAACCGCTTTATCTGATTGTCACAGGTCTCTCAGTTTTCTGTTTGACTGCATAGCTTTTGGATGCTTCAATTCCTTTTTGCAAAAAGGCAAAGATAGGACAGGGGTTCTTCTTGTTGGAGTTTAAGCAAAGTGAAAAGATAAGCATTATGAAACACTTGTGCTTTGTACAAAGTTCAAAGTACAAAGAGGCTACTTAAGTACCAATCCAGTCAGCACTTAAATAAAGTTACGTCACTTTTCTACACACCTCTGACTGTGGGAGAGGTGGAATAGGACAGGCTGAAAACCAAAACTCTCAGTTTCTTTCTATCCCAGATCTCTTCCACTCTCTGTGTTTACCTCACCCTCTCTCAACCCAAACTTCTTTCAGCTTCTCTATATCCTATATCTCTTTAAGGGTCTCTACCCCAAATATAACTGAGGTTTGTCCTACTGCTCCCCTGCTTCACTTATTGTTCTGAGATGTGTTTGGGATGTGGAGAAACACTTCTGGAAACTTCTTTCCACTAAAACGGTTTACACTGTTGCCTTGCTCTCATTCACATTCCTCTCGTGTTATTTGTGTGTCTGTGTGTATGAGTCTGCGATCCAAGGCACTGGAAAAACTTGTCTTAAAAAAGTCTTAAGCAGTCGCAACCTATTCTTAGCATCATCTGTTCTATTTCTGAACAGTTTTCTCTTAACGGGAAATAGTTTTCTCTTAACGGGAAATAGTTTTCTCTTTTTTATAGGGGAATTAGCTTGACTCATAATGAGGTATGGGCCTACTTTAAAGGCAAGAAGGAAGGCATTTACTAAAAAAAAATAGCCAATGAAATACCTGCAAGCTATGGCTCATCAAATTATCCACGCAGAAAAACAAGGAGACTCTCATTCACTTTCAGCCATCCTTAATGATCAGATAAAATGTCTGGAATGCTTTACAAGCTCATGGTTGTTCTTACAGTATCAGGTTCTGCTGTCTTTCCCAAAAGATTAATTTTTAACGAGTGACAACTTGCAAAATCAAAGTGATTCAACAGTACTGTGATTGTGGTGCAAAATGCAGACTTTTTGATTTATCATTTCTGGTTCCATTTGCCACTTCCTCAAACACATTCACAGGGTCATTAGTGAAATAAGAAAGTTTACACAAAAGTTACTCTCGGGAACTGAACTCTGCGAGGAGCTCAGTGTTGTAGTGCCCTTATCTTGTCTCAAGGCATAATGGAAATCAACCTTACACAAATAGTGCTCCTCTCCAGTGGCGCATCAAAGTTTAGACATGAGGTGGGCAAGTGGTGGCATCACCTAATTATGTATAGGATAAATTTGCGGAATACCTGATTTGTTCCTTGGTACAAAATGAAAATGAATGGGCACATAATGACATTACTATAATGCCACCATAGATGCGCTATACTTCCTAATACTGAAGGGATATCGTCAAAATACCTACAATGCTATAATGATGATTTGAATCAACATGAGATAGATATGATTTATTAAATCTGCATGAATTGCATTAGGGTAATAGATCTGTCAGAGATTTTGAGGTTGGGGTGGCAAGGCTTATTTCAATAGTGGCATCCATGTGGCCATGGCCCTGCTCCTCACCTGCTGCTTCACTTACCTACACCAACATGTACATAGAACGTAGAAAATATCGAGACATTTTTGCACTTCTCTTACCCGACCACAGCGGAGCCTCTGGTGAGACAAGTGAGGAAGACTCGCATAAAAAGGGATGATTTCAACATCTTGAAGGTGATAGGCCGGGGTACCTTCAGTGAGGTGAGACGCTGGAGCCTATTACTTTTTATTTTCTAATACACAGTGTGTATGTGGTTTTATATAGACAAATATATAGTAGATATACATATATAAAAGGGAATATAAGATGAACATACAGTTATGTGGTTACAGGTTGCAGTGGCTAGAATGCGCATTACTCAGCAGGTTTATGCACTGAAGATTATGAACAAATGGGACATGCTGAAGCGTGGAGAGGTAAAACACTCTACCCACTCCTTAAAACCTCTGTATGGTCTTATTTTTTACCATAGTATCGTATCACTAAGCATACCTCTCTTTTTTGCTCTCTTTCTCTGTGTACACGTTCAGACAGCATGCTATCAGGAGGAGAGGGAGGTTTTGCTAAAAGGGGATCGTCGCTGGATCACTGAGCTGCACTATGCCTTCCAAGATGACAATTACCTTGTATGTTTCAGCAGAAATCACACATTACACCAACTACCACATATGCTACATCTTTGCCTACACTCAAAAGGTTTTATTAACATTACATAAAGTAATACTTTATCTCTGTGTTACTCTCTGTCTCAGTACTTAGCAATGGATTACTATGTTGGTGGAGACTTGCTGACGTTGCTTAGTAAGTTTGGTGACCGTATCCCAGAGGATATGGCTCAGTTTTACTTAGCCGAGATGGTGATGGCCATCGACTCTGTCCACAGACTGGGCTACGTGCACAGGTAGATATTTGTGTAGTAGGACCCGACCAATATATTAGTTGGCCAATAAAATCGCCCGATATTAAGGTTCCACGGTCTTATCAGCACTGGTGGAAATCACAGCAATAAAGCACCAATAATATCTCTTTAAATGTTCTGTAGGAAAGGTGCAGTCACGAACGGGATGCTATTTTGAACAAACACCAAACAAAAGAGATGGTTTGAAAACAGTTTATTTGTAAGGTATAATAATGCTCTCTTGGACGGTTGTAGCATCGGCAGGATTCGAAATTTTAAATCCCCTTGTTTGAGAGTTCAGCACTGTTAAAGTTCATGTTATTGACTTGTTTTAAAGTTAGAAGTAATTATATTTAGAAGTGTCTTGTTTTTATATTTATATTACTGTTTATGCTGTTTATTTGAGTTTGGGAAATTGACAGTCATTAGAGTAAGGCTCTGTTTATTTTAAAACTATTGGTGTCTGCCTAACTTTTGACCATTTAAAAATGATATTGGCTTATTATCAGTTATCAGAATTTTTAGCTCCTCAAAATTGGTATCAGTATCAGTAATAAAATGTTTATATCGGTCGGGCCCCAGTGTGTAGTATGATATTTAGCTATGTGTGAGGATTTGGCATAATTTAACACTTGTGCTCTTTCCTCTAGAGATGTGAAGCCTGATAACATCCTGCTAACAGAGGATGGACATGTGCGATTGGGGGATTTTGGGTCATGTTTGCGGCTGCAGGATGATGGCTTGGTGAGGTCACAGCACTTTTATCCAGCAAGCATTGCAAGCACAGGGTGCCATAACCCATCATCTGGCCACATATAAGATACCGCACACTTTCTCTTTAAAAATAAGTATGTGAGTAAAGTGTGTGCATGTGACTGAAGGTGTGTGTGTGTGTGTGCAGGTTCACTCCTCGCTAGCTGTGGGCACTCCAGACTACCTATCGCCAGAGATTCTGCGAGCAGTAGAGGGGGGCAGAGGCTATGGTATAGAGTGTGACTGGTGGGCCCTCGGTGTGTGTGCATACGAGATGCTGCTGGGGTCCACACCCTTTTATGCAGAGTCTCTGTCTGAAACCTACGCCAAAATAATCCACTTTCAGGTGAGTGGAGAGAAAGAGACAGAGAGGGAGATATTAATGTATAGTATCTACCATTTATCCCACACTCATCAGTTCAATAGTAGTAAAAGAGAGAATTGACAATGGAGTGTTATCTCAGTATGTGTGTGTATTTGTCTGTACAGGATTATTTTGAGTTCCCTCCAGGAGCTGTGGAGATCTCAGAGAAGGCACGTGCCCTGGTCACAGGCTTGCTATGTGACAGGAGTGAGAGGCTAGGCGCAAACGGCTCTGCAGACTTCAGGAGTCATCCCTTCTTCAGCGGACTTGACTGGAGTGCCCTGCACCGGTTGCCTGCTCCCTATCAGCCTGAAGTCTCTAATGCTACAGACACCTCCAACTTTGACGTGCTGGATGACTGCCTCAGTGAAACAGTACATAAATATCCACTGCCTTTTACTTGACTTTCATTTTCCAACTATGGCTACTAAACAAGATTTAAAAAAACACCGTGAGCTTAGGAAATGTGTGTGCGTGCGTGTGTGTGTGTATGTGTGTGTTTTGTAGGAGACCCTCAGTGATGTAATAGACATGGCTCCCACAGGAATTCACCTAGCCTTTGTTGGATACTCCTATACAGCTACCAAGTGAGTTTTCGGTATATTAAATAATCATCGCCATCATTATTCATGGTTAATTCACCGTATTGTTGTTCTTTTGTCTCCTTTTCTTCCTTTTTGCTTACATTATTTTGTTGTCATAGAGTTTATTATGTTACGTTTATGTGGTCCCCAGGAAAAACAGCTGTAACACAGGCAAACTACTGGAGATCCTGATAAACAATAAAACAACAATTACACTGTATTTTTCCGCACAGCTGCTTTCATGTTCTACAGGGGCTCGCTCCTTTATTTATTCCTTTATTCTTTACTTACAGAGAAACGGGCGCTGTGGACCGCAGCCAAGACATCATGATGGAGATCGACAAGCAGCCAGTCCGAGAGTCTCTGTATGTGCTGGAGAAACTGGTATGAGACGCTTTACCACAACTACAGCCCTTTGGCTGAAGTCAAGATGAGTGATCACATTTGATGGCAGACATTAGTCTCACATTCCATTATTATCTCGCCAGGAACATCTTGTCTCTCAAACCTAGCAGCAAAAATATGTGGCGCTGATAAAAGAAAAAAACACACATTAAAGGATTTAATACCCCAATTAACACAAGCTGTAAGCTACTTATATGTCAGTCCTTATGAAATATTCTACATTAAAAGGTGTATTAACATAAAAGTAGACCATAGATCGCCAGCCATTTCTGACGAGCACTTCTCCATCCTGTTGAGGCATTCTATGGAGGGCAAGTGTAATACATTTACGCTTTCCATAATACACCACGCCCTTACTTCCGTCTCCTCAAATCACAAGACACTGTAATTCCTCTTCAATATGCTAAGCTTAGAGACCAGTGACTGCTTTTGCTCATACAATGAACTGAACATATCATACAATATATTCGATTTTGTAAAAAAATAAGTGTCTACGAAACCTCTTTAATTGGCGCATCAGAGATCGTGTGATACCAGGATCAGAGATTGCCTGTGATAACAACTCTGAACAAAAGATTTCTAATGTTTCAGATGATATTAGTGAGTGTGTCTGTGAATATTTCAGAGTCAAGTGTGGCAGCTCAGGGAGCCTCTGCTGGCTGAGGTGCCAACACAGAGAGAGCCCCCCCTGGCCCTTGAACACAGTACTGTAGAGCCTTCAACTACATCAGAGACAGACCAGAGCGATTCACAAATCCAGGAACTACAGAGGTATACTACCTGCCCCACTTCCCTATCTGCTCCATGTCTGTCCCACTTTCTTCCCTGCCCCACTGCCTTACAAGCCACACTGCCCTTCCTGGCTCACTGCCCAAGGCTAAAAATACATGTTGCCACACTTGCGGTCTTAACAGGTGCTTGCATATTTTTGTCCAGTTTGAGAATATTTCACGCAAGATTGCTTAAGCAAAACACAAAAAACTCAAGTGTGAACCTTGAGACAGGCTTTTATCCCCCTACCTGACCTACCTTCCCTGCTTCCAAACCCATTTTTTAACTACCTGTCCCATCTGCCCTGCTGCCAATTTGTTGTTATAATCCCCTCTAATTCCCTCATTGATGCTCTTGTTCTCTCAGACGACTCTGGGAGGCCGAGCAGAGGAACAAAGAGCTGGAGCAAGAGGTATGGACCCTGCATGACGAGATCCACAGACTGAAGGTCCAGCAGGAGAAAGGCAAGAAACAAAGTCATGGGCTTTCCACAGGCCAAAACATGTTACAAAATTTTAGGGCAGTGTAGGTTATTTAATTCTGTTATCAGTTTTTTAACATGTTAATAAGAATCATATAAAGAAAGCATTTCAAGTCCAGCATTCCAAAGTATTATAGGATCAGTAGGGGATTGTAGGGTTACTGAAGTATCACTAGTACCATCATAATGTAAGGCCATCATCAATTAATAGATGAAAAATTCGTATGACAAAAATACCAGGCAAACTTGTGGTAAAAAAATGTCATTCCGCGGCAGTGCATCATTTTTTTAAATTTAATTTGTATCACTGCATGAAGAGCTTTATAATAAAATAATAATAATGATGTGAAGAATTACATATGGGATGGAATTACTGAATAACTTGGCAAGACGAACGTTGGGTCTTTTACGTAGCCTATGGCTGCCAATATCTTGTGTTGACCTGTTGCAGAGTTTAAGTCAATGGAATTCACTGTCCTTTTTTTTGTCAAATAACAATGTTTTTGCTTCCTCTGTCTCTATGAAATTAAAACCACCGAAACTCGTCTTTAGAACTACTGGTCTCCATTTTCAAGGATCTGTGACGTAATATTATTGTTCATTTAAGGTTTTTTTTTTTAACGGACACCCGTGCACACTGAATCGTGTAAATATTTTGCCATCAATTAAAAAAATGATGCTGTGCAAAGGTCTTTAGTAAAAAACTAGGTTTAATCTTCTTTATAACTACCCTTTTATGCTCAAAATAGTTGCTGAATGGTAATGGATCAACATAAACCAACACCCCCCCCCCTCCACACACAAAAACACAGTGGAGCCCTTTGTCACGCCATGAATGTTTATGTTTTAACCTTCACCCAGAGAACAGTTATAAATGTGTCATCCAGGAATAGGCCACTGCGAGTTCTACACCAGCACGTGCCAATCAAAGAGAGTGCAGCCGTTTCTCACCCAGGCCTTGTGACCAGAAAGCAGAGCGCTGAACCACCTCTCACTCCTTTCACACCAACAAGCCAGTCATTAAGACACAAACTCTACAGTCTCTTCTTTTGCTTTATTTGTGTGGAGCAAGCACCCAGCTCTCACTCTCAGTCAATCACGCATGCCATCCCACAGTAAAGCATGACCTTTCTCCTGTTGTCTGGCTCAGTGGCCTGTGCATTCCTCTCTAAAGTGGTGTAGCTGGTCATGGGAGAAGGGGACGTGTATATGTGTGTGTTTCCCTTTTCCACAGGACTGCACTAACGGCTCTTTCTCATCCGACCACAGAGCTGTGTGTGTGCCCATCGCCTGTCTTTCTGCCTGCCTGCTGTGTGGAGCCTTTCAGGGATGTAAGCCTGTCTCTTAGCACCCTCTCTCTGCCTCTGTGTGAATGGACCAGTGTCACTGCTCTAAAATACGACATCCAACATGGCTCATATAACATAGCCCTAAAGTACCACTGAACTAAAAAAAAAATTTTTTAATTAAAAAAATGGCTCTTCTCCTCCGATTATATAGATAAGGGTTTGGGTCAAAATTGTTAACACAGTGCTAAATTCACAATTGTTCCATTTGAAACAGACTTTCTTGGTACTTCTGTAAAATAAAAACTGATTTAGGGAGAGTTACATATGAGATTAGTCTGTGATGTCATGAAATGGGTTTAACATCATAATCCATCACAGCTAATATGCTCATTTTCAGCCAAGGAACCTGTGTGCTAAGATATATTCGGCTTAGCTAAACTTAGTGGTGAACAAAATCATAGTTGTTATAATATATTTATATTATATATATATTATATATTATATAATCTTTTTATTTTAAAGATAGCGAATAGTAAATAAATCGCTGAGAATATGACAATGCAAATCAAGACTCTAAAATTATTACTCTAAAAATTGCAAGTCGATAACTGAACTTACTGTTCTGATACATCAGTTATTCCCCAATTTTGATGAACAGCTCCAATCTGGTCTCTTGCCTATTTGTAATAATAATAATAATGTAATGTCACCTTTATTGTCACATATACATATACAAGTACAGTACAGTGAAATTGATTCTTCCCAGCATGTTGGTAAGCTGGGGTCAGAGCGCAGGGTCAGCCATGATACAG
>JAOUQW010000009.1:3843262-3858914 GCA_028565825.1 Olivaichthys viedmensis
CATATACAAGTGCAGTACAGTGAAATTGATTCTTCGCATATCCCAGCATGTTGGTAAGCTGGGGTCAGAGCGCAGGGGTCGGGTGATCATTTTTTTTGTATTAACATGTCTATGGTTTGATCAGTGTTTTGCTGAGGCATTTAAAGAAACAAGATGAGCTATTAAGGGACCTTTTAATTGAACTTGAATTTGTGCTGCTTGAAAAGCAACAGAAAATGCATAATTTTGATCATAAATTTTTCGCTGCGAATCTTGAGTATATATGAATTATATTGAGTCTGAATTCATCCTTTTAAAATTCAGGTTAAAAAATGAGAGAGTAGAAAATTCTTCACTTTTTTTAATATTTACACGGTTGTGACAATTTGGGTCATAGAAATGGAGATTGTGTAAAAAAAAAAAAAAATTGAGCTATTCAGTGATGTTCGGGGTCGGCAATGTGGCAGAAATGTATCAATTATTTTATGCTATATGTATCATGATATTTGGGTTTGTTAACAAACTGCCAGCAAAAACAGTAGTGCCCACATTTAAAAGTTCAATTAAATAAAAATAATTTAAGAAGGAAAAATGAAACGATGCTGCAAAAGTAGATTTTAACATCCAATTAGGCAATTGGCACTGTGCAAAAAGGAAGGCATTTATACGGTATACAGTGTCACAGCAAAGCAGTAGTACCACATTTAAAAAATCAACAAAAAAACAAGTTCAATTATGAGGGGAAAAATTTTACATTCACTACAAAATTAGATTTGAACATCCACTCAGCTACTTGTTACTGGAGTCAGTCAGTGATGAAAATGTACTGAATATACAAGTGTATTGTGATGTAATTTATCACAATATCAATATTATTATCTTATCGCCCAGTCCTGCTATTCAGTTTTGTTGTTTATGCAGTTGTGGTGACTCCCTCTATATGTTTTTAACTAACGTATAATTATTGTTCTGTGTTGCTGAGGAGTTTTTTAAGGAAACAAGAAGAGCTGTTCACACTTTCAGTTTCAGGATGACTACCCAAACTGACACCATGACCACATCGATTTACTTTTGTCAAACCGTTCTTGTCAGAACATTCTGACTGTGGTTTCACATTAGATGTGAGCTCTTAGGGCCCTGCATGCTAGTGCATGCAGAAAAACATGCATCTCCAAAATTCCAATTTTTCAGGAACATGAAAAAACACTTTCATATCATTAATCATACACAATAAGTCCAAAATTCACAGTGCGATTTGTCAGCTTTTCCTTGGTCATTTAGATGTTAACTGCTGTGGGGTAGATGGAGGTTTTTGTCCACGTTCCATATATGATAAAAAGTGAAAAATCCAAAAAGTGGAGGTATGTTGCTGTTGTATTCCAAGGATTGTAAAAGTTAAATTGAAAATTGTTTCTCAAACATGGTTGTCCTTTTGTTTGGCCATTACTCTCTTCCCAGAGTGACACAAACATGGAGCATGTGGCTCGTGCAGTAAGAGAAGCCTGCATTCGCTTGCACTTGGCAGAGAGAAATGTGTGCCGGGAAATTACGGAGCTCTTCCGTGACGACATTATCCGCGCCCTTCAAGAGTCTCTACTCTGGCCCTCAGAGGCCTGCGCCTTTCTCCTGGGACCTTCGTGTGGCCATTTTGACATCTATGCCCCCTGGAACGTTACCCTGCCCCGGGTTCCCAAACCTCCAGTGGAACCTCCCTCGCCACCCAAACCCGGTTCGCCTCAGAGCAGAGTGCTCTTTCTCACCGATATCCACTGGGATGCCGAGTACTCGGAGGGCAGCTCGGCTGACTGCAAAGACCCCTTGTGCTGCAGGAACAAGTCTGGTAGAGCAAATTGGAGGCGCCTTGCTGCAGGTCACTGGGGTACCTACAGCAAGTGTGACCTTCCACTGCGTACAGTAGAAAACCTCCTGCAGAACGTAGTCAAGGCGGGACCCTGGGACTGGGTCTACTGGACTGGAGACATCCCTGCGCACAACGTGTGGTCTCAGACGAGGGCCCAGCAGCTAAATGAGCTGACCACCATCTCCAGGCTCATCCGGTCGCACCTCGGACCTAACGTAATTGTGTACCCAGCTGTGGGCAACCACGAGAGCGCACCGGTCAACAGCTTCCCTCCTCCATTTGTGCATGGGAATCGCTCCTCTCGATGGCTGTATGACACCATGGCAGATGAGTGGGCTCCCTGGCTGCCTGCTCAAGCTCTGGAGACCCTGCGGTAAGCACAATGCAATTAGATTCAGTGGCGGTAAACTGTCAGGGTTTTGTTAAACAGATTCACCAGAACTTGAATTTGTGTTGCTTGAAAAACAATAACATGATTATGATTCATGATTTTTGCTGGAAATATATTGGGTCTGAATTCACCTCTTTGAAATTCATCTTTTAAAATTCAGGTTAAAATTGGCGAGTAGAAAATTCTGCACCTTATATTTACATGGTTGTGACCATTTAGGGCATTAAAAAAAGTCAAAAGCAAATGAGTCTGGATCTAATCAAACTTAACCTTCAGGTCAAAGGTTTATGTCGCTGCCGTAAGAAAACCTTGTATCCCCGAAACTGTTTGCGTTTTAAAAGACTGAATCTGTTTATACAGTAATTAATTTTTTTTTTTTTAAATTAATTTATTTATTTATTTTAAACAATTTAAATTAAAAATAAATTATTTTTCTTTGTTTTCTGCCCTATTTGGTCATTGCCAATTCCCACCCACTAGCTAGTTCTTCTCTATCGCATGACCGCTACCAACCAGGAAGGGTGAGGGCTAACACATGCTTCCTCTGAGACATGTGAACCGAACTACTGCATCTTTTCAAACTGCTGCTCATGTAACGTCACAGGGCAGCTGAATGCACTGGAGGAAAGCGCTAACTGCCCTCTTCCGTATACATGACGCCCATGATTGGCTAGTATCGGTCTGATCGACAGGGGAAAGAGGGTAACACCATCCTTCTCACCCAGAGAGCAGGGCCAATTATGCTCTCTTGGATTCCCAGCCACGGATGGCTGTGGGATCGCTGAGATCTGAACTTGCGACCTCCCGACGATAGGCTGGACATTTTTCTGTTGTGCCACTCGGGAGGCGTTTATTTATTTAAATGAAATTTTAAAACGTCTACTGCTTCAAGGAGTGACAGCAAAATGATGGATATTGCAGCGCAGTACCCAGAGAAACAGGACGTTTTGGACAAGCACAGCTGATTAAGGACTTTTGTCCAAAATGTCTTGTTTCTCAGGAAACGTTGTGTACTACGCTGCAATTTTGACTTCATCTACAATAATTTCTCAAGTACACTGCATTTACTCCCTGGATTCTTCTTTAGATATATTGTTTTTTTCAACTCAGGCCATTGGTTTTTTCAACTAAGCCTAATTAATTTTTTATGTAAATCGGGCCTCTACATTCCAGGCGAGGAGGGTTCTACACAGCCCAAGTGCAACCAGGCCTGAGGATGGTGTCCCTGAATATGAACTTCTGTTCAAGGGAGAACTACTGGCTGATGGTGAACTCCACTGACCCAGCGGACCAGCTGCAGTTTCTCGTACATATCCTGCAGGAGGCTGAGAACGAGGGAGAAAAGGTAGAGAAGCTACAGCCTGTGGATCATAACCTCTGTATTACTTCTACATCCAACGAATTCTTCAAATGGGACTGGGTGTTTTATGGAATGTCCTGACAGAGTAATTGGCAACTGTCATGCAGTCATTTCAAGCCAGTGTTTTGAGTAGGATAAATTTATTTGTGCCATAAGTATAGGCCTTTGGTTCCAGAAGTTATATTAAGCAGAAGATAATACACTGGTCTTTTTATTTATTTATTTCAAAAAGCTTTCTGTAGCTCAATTTGTTATTCTGTAGTGACGCAAGGTCATTGCAACAGGTCTGCTTTCTCTCTTGATAGGTGCACATTATTGGCCACATCCCCCCTGGACTCTGTCTGAGCAGCTGGAGCTGGAACTACTATCACATAGTCAACAGGTCCGTGCCAAACTGACTGCTATTAACCTGCATCACTGTGTCCTATGTCTCGGACATTCAACTTTTACCACAAGCACATGACTTCAGACCTGGAGTTTCCACCACTTCCTTGTTGCAGTTCCCTGTAGAGGAATGAAGTGGCTGTTTTTTATCTGAAATTCAGATCATGTTTATTAAAACAGATGTTGGATCAGGTGATTCAGTTTGGAGTTCCAGACGTGTATATCTGCTGCATGTGATTCTGTGGTAAATGATTCCTGAATTTTTGTGTTTATCGGTCATTTTAAGCTTTAACTACTGTGTTTACTTCTTTGTACCAGGTATGAGCGCACTATAACGGGACAGTTTTTTGGACACACGCACCTTGATGAATTTCAGATGTTTTACGACGAAGAGACAATGACCCGGTCAGTGGGTGTGGCTTACATTGCTCCAAGTGTCACCACTTACATTAACCTGAATCCAGGTAATATGAACATAACTAGTGGTCTTTTGTTTTTGTTGTATGCTTGTTTACTGTTTGTGCATGTGTCAGGCTGTCCTTGGCTCATTGAAAAAAAAAACATAAAAAAAATGTTGATTTTTGCAAAAAATTAAGCCCTTAAATGGAATTAAAATGTGTGAAATATGATCCACAGAGGTCTTAAATGGTCTCATTTTAGCATTTTAATTCAAACGCAGCCTCTGTATAATGCCGGTTTCTTTTGTGGAACCTTATGGTTTTCACTGATTCTGACTGGCGCAAAAATTGCTTAACGTTTCTTAAGCAATAGCACACATGAGGGGATGCACATTAAAAATGTGTCAAAGCATGACATTGAATTTGCTGATAACTGCAGATACCCTTTGTGTGCTCAGAGCCCAAAGAGGAGGATGTGTCAATATAAATTGAATAAAGGGTTTTAATCTTGATTTTTATCATTTTCTAGGATACCGTGTGTATTATGTTGATGGCAACTACCCTGGTAGCAGTCGTCAAGTCCTGGATCATGAGACCTTCATCCTCAACCTCACTTTGGCCAATGGTTTTCAGGATGGTTCATCATGGCTCCCTAAACCCACCCCGGCCCCAGCGTGGACATTGCTGTACCGGGCCACTCAGGCCTACGGTGTGCCCACCTTGTTCCCCTCCGACTGGGACACTCTGATCCGAGCCTTCCTTACCAATGATCGCGTCTTCCAGAAATTCTGGTACTTTAGGCACAAAGGCCATGTGTCTGAGCCATGCAAGGATGTGTGTAAGAGCACCCTGATCTGCTTCCTGCAGAGTGGCCGTTATGACCTGCTGGAGCTGTGTGATCACGTCGACGGAGTCAAGAGACCGAGAGCGAGTTCTGTCAGGAAGACACTGTGCTAATCATTGAAGCTGGGACTTATGGTGTGCAGAAGTCTGCAGCTAGTCTAAATGAGGCTGCTTGCCACTAGTGATTTCCCAAAACTAAGAACTTTTCTGTGTTCTTTTGAAAAGGGAGAATTTCAGTGAACCTTGTCATCAGGGTTTCTGGGGTGTGTAACATTGTGCTGTTTGTGGTTGTGATGTGTTATCCAGTCTGTATCATTTGTGTACAATTTCATAATTACTTATCAGTGCTTTGCACTGATCACTAATTACAGTTAAATGACAATGTGTAATTAAATTCCTCAGGTATTGTGGTACGAGAGAAGCCAAGTATTTCAGGACCCCATTTATTATAGTTAGTGATGGTGTTAAAGCATAAAATACAAAATGCATCACCCCATTTGAAGGCGGACTAGAATGCACACTGAATCATGCTAAAACCTCAGATCAAAAGGTGATGTAAAGGTCATGGTATTCAAATTACACTCTTGTGTGCATACTGCCTTTGTGGAGTTCCTGCTTGTTTTCATAATGGAGGGGTGGGGTGATATGATTTGAACTTAACATGGCTGTTTTTATCATTGCCTCCATTATATTCACTTGGACTGATTTCATGTCAAACTACTGATTTTCGAGGCTGTAATGTAAATTTTTCTTAGTGTACACAGTTTGGATATTACTCAACAGTAGAATGTCACACATGGCACCGTATAAAGGAACTTTTAAGTTAAGAGTTAACCCATGCGGTTATGCCTTGCCGATCATTTCCCTGAATGTTAAAAAGCACATTTCCTGCACGATTTCTTTTGTAATTGCACTTTGTTGGGTGTTGAATGCATGTGTTGAAACTGTTGATTTAACTGGTGTAGATTTGAGTGAAGGATTACATTAATTTTAGACATTCCACACTGCATATACAGTCGCCACAGAAAAAAAATGACTATGTACATGATCTAAAACTACATAAATTGAGGTGTGTGTTTGTTTTTAATAAATAAAATCTTGCTGGGTAGGTTTAAAGACAACTGTTTGGCACCATGTCTTTTAAGCATTTTAGTCTATGGGTCCAGAGGTAGGATTTCCATATAACAACTAGGATAAATACAAAACTGATTCCAGGTTTCCAGGCATTCTTATTGTCAATAGTTTAGCGCTCGTCCCTCTATACACACAGTGCACAATTTGAGCCAAACGGGTCACAATCCTGCGCACCTTATTTTCACCTCTTAAAAAGAATGGTTAATATTACATAGGCTGTTCACTATGAAATGATACCAAACCAAAACGTCTTATGTGGGATTGCTTCTGCATGTAGTAGACAATAATGTATTAATAGACAATGTCCAAAACAAAATTATTTTATAAGATACATAATGGAGACCTTTTTTAGAATTAAGACTGCCACCTCCGGAATCAGCCAATTAGGCCGAATGTACTCGTGGCCTTATGGTATTGTCAAACTCATTTTGTGCAGTTTGCACAAGTTCATTTAATCATCACATTGCACTGACTGTAGCACTAGTCACTTTTAGTTTTTATTGATATTATGGGTGACAGAGCTGGAAGTCCAAAACTGCACTGTTTTGACATACTATTTAGTATGGTAGTATGCTGTTCTGCTAGTTTGAATACTGTATAAGGTTTATTCATTAATGTAGTATCAATGCATAAACCTGCATGTTAAGTTTTAAACCTCCTATAGTTGGGTTCCCACTCTGTATTGGGGAGTACTCTGACATACTTTAAAACCTACTGTTAAGTCAACTCATTTAGTAGAATTTAGACAGTGTGGGGGTGGGGGGCATATTTCATGGGTGCCAATGTGGGAACAACAGTGTTGTTGAAATGTGATTAAAACAGGTCTTTGCTCTGCTCTGTTTCTGTTCTAAGCACTTTGTTTAACTAACTACAATTTGGTGGCCAGACATAAATTTTTTAGTATTTCTTGATTAATTTCTAGCAAAGATATATGACACAGTGAATGAGTAAATGTATATACAGGTACACAGCAGGTAACAATTGCCTTGACTAAAGGAATACATTTCACACTTTTGAAATGAAAGTATTTCTCTGTGATACTGTATTATATCGTGATTATAATCACCATTAAGCCCTCCTATGATTTACATTTCCATCAAATTATAGTACCAGAGTTCAGCTGCACTTGCCGTTAACATAAACCCAATTTAACCTGTTTATAAAGGACCTTTTGGATTGTTCGCTATGATCTATACATTTCTATAGTTCCATAGAAAAAAAAAAAAGAGTCTAAGCAGGATTACTTCCTCAAATAGAAGTTACTTTAATTTCTTTGTTATATCAACAATCCCTTTCCATTCTACCCCTTCCAAGGAAATCAAACAGATGTCTTTATACAGAAATGTAATGATTTATTTAAACATCAGTGAAGGGTTAGTGAAAATAAAGTATCTGCACCTGTACTAGCTCTCTATCGTTCATTCATGGCAGATATGGCATGTTTATTGTCAACTGAATTTGCAACATGTAGCTGTAGCCTACACACTTTAAGTAAAGTTTCAGTACTTTAGTGAGACCCCACAATGGTGAGTGTAAGATTATGTGTATTGTGCCTACTGAGGCATATATTTTGGCTCGGTCAACTTTCATTCTGAAACAAATAAGACAACATTGTGAAATCTCATAATCATCTCAGTCAAGTGCATGTGAGTAAGAACATTGCAACATTTAGAAAACTTGAATCTTTCCTTTAAAAATGTGTATCAAAATATGGTACCATTTTATACACAGGAATCCCCTTTTACTTACATTTTCCCTTTTTTAACAAGAAGTAAACAGTAAACATGAACACAACATGGTCTGGCCTGAATCCTATGTATGCCTCAGTGAAAATTCTTCATAGTTAGGGTAGGGAATGGGAATGAGGTTAGTGTTAGGCTATGGTGTGCATCACATAGGCTCTCTGCTCAGGGGTCACTGAATGACACTGTCACCCCAAAGTCCTCCTTATAGATGTCCCATACCTTGGCCTTATGTGGGTTGTCTAGTTCCTCCCTCGACAGATACAGCCTGTATTGAGATCAGAACTTTAGAAAGCATGAACAAAACAAAGGCCTACTTCGTGATAACTCCGAGAACCCTCTGCTGTGGGATCCTCTTTTGTTTTTCGCTATAGAGAAAACGCCTACCTGTTGTTCTCTACAAATGAAGTGTTGAACCAGAAATAGAAAGGACAGTCCTCATATCCCTTTGGAAGGCCCTGGGCATAGAGGAAAGAGAAACGCTTGGTTAAACCTAAAACAAAGAACAACAACCTTCCTATATCATAATAGAACAAGTGACTTACAGTGCTGGATTCAAACATGACTTTCACATCTCCACAAACGACTGGGCCTTCCTGTAAACTGATCACCACTGCATTGTTTCCGGCATCAGGGAACAGCTGGTAAAATATGTGAAAAATAATATATGAATAAAGTGCAAAATACAACATAAAGGAATATAAACACAGGGCTGCCCACGTGCTAAGAGAAAGTGTCCTGTGCTAATACAAAAGAAGATCACAGTCGCATCCAAGTGAAAGATCTTTGTTTGTTTGTTTGTTTGTTTGTTTGTTTGTGTGTGTGTGGTGTTGGCTGCATATCTCCATCCAAATATGCTTTCAAGTCATGGTAGTGCTCATGGTACTGTTGTCAATTATGGAATTTGTGAACGATTATCAATATTTGGTGTGTGCAATACCAAACATTTCCCATCTACCCGAGCATCTCCTTAAGCATAATCATGCGAAATGCTTATAGGGCCAAGTTGGAAACCAACTAAATGAAGTGTTATTATATTTAATAGTGTCGAGGCGAGAGGCCTTGAAAAGAAAGACGAGGTTGGCGACAGGGAGTCACATCTAGATCAAGAATGGTCTCAGCCTCACAATTCAGATATAATGTCCATAATAATACTAGCATTAATGTTACCATCATGTCTTACAGAAATAATCCTGAGTGGATAATTTATGAATAAGATCGAAACGTTTTGCTTTGTTTTGCTTGCGTTGTCGGGAGGCAGGCGAGAATGGCAAAAAATGAAGGGAAAAAATGAATCCATTACTCAATTATCTGTGCATTTCTCAAAAGGAATATTAAAAATCAGACCTTTTACATCCAGTGAAGTGTTTTTTTTTTTTGTTTTTTTTTTTAACAATTATCCATTTGTGTGGATTAACATTTATTTTTAGGAGTATTATTATGGACTTTTTTAAAATCTAAATGCTACAATATTTTCACACTTATAACTTCAAAATCCACAAAGCATCATTTGTGTGAAATTTACTAGATAAGATAAGGCACACAGAAAGGAAAATTTTACATTTATTTATTTTGGCTGACACTTTTATCTAAAGGGGCTTACAATTGAGCAGTTGAGGGCCTTGCTCAATAAACCAACAGTGGCAGTGCTGGGATTTGAACTCACAATCGGTAGCCCAAAGCCTTAACCACTGAGCCACCACTGCCCAAAAATAACCAAAACCATATCCACAGAAATGTGTAGTAAATAACATCCCTTTAGGGGTTTTTATTACCGCACAGTTGTCCTGTTTGGCACAGATGCACTGGAACACCTGCTCCTTCCTCACGATGATCCGTACTTTCAGATCGCTGCCATTGCCCTTTCCCACACCTGCGCAGAAAACGCAAAAAGGCACAGAAGCACTAACTAATCTGCACCAAATCAAACCCTCAGACATACAGTCACATAGAAGGAAATAAAACTAACTAGTGATTACCTGCGATTGAGTGAATGCACAGACTCTTGATTTTCATGCTCTTTGCTGGGGGCAGCTGCCGGTTGTATTTGTTCTTCATGATCTCATAGTATCCAACATATCGGCTCTGAAGTTACAAAAAGGCAGCCACTTCAACTAATCCTATTGTGAAATACAGGCTCAGCCTGGACACAGTGGTTGGCATCACATGACTCACCTGAGACGGAGTTTCGACACCCTGGAATTTTGAGCTCATGCTTTTATCCGTGCGCCTTTCACCAAAGTAGTTCAGGCTGTCCTGCCAAACACAGCACGGAAGAGGGAAATTAAAGGAGCACCTTTAAAACTCTGTATATAAACTTAAATATTCATCTTTATGGAGGTACAGTACCTGTGCACTCTCAAACTGATCGGTGTCAATCAACCACGTGCACACCATCGTCCCTGTACGCCCTGTCACCGCGGAAAAGAGTTCTCAACTTGACTTGCTGCAATCCAGCATGGTCACTTCCCAACAATGTTTTTGTGAAAGCCTCAAAAATGAACTACACAAACTGTATGATAACAGTGCAAACAGTAGAGTCACCTTTTCCCCCTTTGCAGTGGATGGCGATGATGTTACGCGAGTCTACAGCCATCCATTCCCGAACACTGACAGTGTATCTCAGCATGTCCCTGAGAACAACAAAAAACGCATCAAAAACCTTAACATGCGAGTTCTCACAGTGGGAAGAGGCATTTTTAAAGGCATTACTTATTTCTCACTCTAAAGATGGCACGTTATGGTCGTCAATCATCACACGTTCCACTCTATAATGGAAGAGTTTCGGATCGTAGCCTTTCTCACCTGAAAGAAGACAGACATTAGGCTTAATATTACTCATCAGAACCCCTTAGTGACTGATATTCACAGCACAGTAATAGAACTCACTCACTGCAGAGATTGTAAACTTTGTAGTGATCCAGATGTTTTGTGTCCAGGAATCTGACAACTTCCTAAAAAGATATATAGTTATTTATCTAATTGGTGCAACCATTCCATTGTTAAATTGACATTTATTTTAAAACCATGTACATCTACACCACAGTATGCTTCTTTCACAACTTCCCTTCAACATTTTACTCACTCTGATGGGATTCCTGTAGAGTGCCTGTTTTCCAGACGAGGGGAAGGACATGGCAATAACTCGATCTGGAAAAGCAAAGAGGATTCAACATTCCTGAACATTAGCAGACAAAAGCATAAATGGAGCGCCCCGTTTTTAAAATGCATTTACAAAATTAAATGGAAAAACCCTTACCTGTGACGTAGGTGAGGTCCAAATCAAATCCATCTTTTTGGTACCGTCTTTTGTTCTCTGATACCTGGGAGATTCACAAATATAAAAGCAAGGCCACACTGAACAGTGATCAATTTGATGAAGGCTGAGGACGTGAATGAGAAAGAGGCCCTTGCTACTTTAGATCCTCACCATTCTTCTGGTGATCTTCTCCATCTCTTTCTTCTGGGAGGCCAGTCGGAAGATACGCACCAGGATAAATATTCGCAAGGATCTCAGGAATGTCACTAGCCTGTTGACAGTAGGCCACGTCAACACACTCATCAAAATGCACAAAGGGCTAACAGATTTTATACAAGCGCTGGCAAATTCACAAAGCACACAAGTCATCAACAGACATGAATGTCAAACTGAAGACAGATAAAATGTGACAGACTAGATTGTCAAAGCATAAGACTAGCCCCAAAAAGTTATGATAAAAAAAAAAAGCATAGGCTAATATAAGAAACAATATTTAAAATGATACCTGGGAATAAGACTTGCCCCTGAGAAATCAGAGAATGTATAGATCATAGTGACAACCAGGGTGATGACCACAATGCACGCATCTATGATGTTCATCTTGGAACTGAAGTACACCTTAAATCTGAAACATAAATTAAGCACTGCACTGTTAATCCACTGTTATTTCAAAGCAAAACTCCACACTCCAGGTAACATCCGCAGACATGGTCCTTGAACCCATATTAAACTTCAATTCAAACTAAAATAGATTTGCAGTGAGGGAAATGCTTTAAATTTGCCAACCCTCTGCATAATCAGGGTCAGCAACTGACAGAGCTGTCAAACAAATTATTTATCAGCATGAGTCATGAAAGTCAGGAAGGAAACTGCTGCCACAACACTTCCTGTCTCAAAAAATGGGTCTCTTTCTGACTTATCAGCAACCTCTTCTTTTTCTGAGAGGATGTCTTCATATGTGGAAAGTAGTATATAAGCTGTTCTTCCCTATTCAACAAGTAGTTAAACAGGACAATTAAAAAAACTGCTCTCACTAACCCTTCTACATAGATCCGCAGCAGCACGTCGATGAGGAAGAAGAAGGAGATGACAAGCGAGATGGCCTCCAGAGTAGTCCCCACACTCCTCCGGCTCTCGGTTGACAGCGACAGGTCGACAATGACCAGGACAATGTCCACAAAGATGAGCACCAGGCCAAAGACACTGGAGAAGACAGTGTAATGTGACATCCACTTTACACAGTGCACAAAATACAGATTAAATTTTCTTTTCTTTTCTTTTTTTAAATAACAGTCACTGTCATAAAATTGCAGTGGTATTCAAATAATTAGTATAGGGAGTTTTTTTTTAACTTATGATTCGTTTAAGGCTACAGTGAATGTTGAATATAAAACACTCACCGAAAACCAAAAGACATCACAAAAGGAGCTATCCTTTTCCTAACACGACTGCAAGATAGAGAAAAAAAGTGAGCAAAAATAACAGAATCTAACTTATTACATTCACTCGAATCTCTATTGAGTTGGATGAAAGCTGGATAGGTTCTTACTAGTACATGGTGTCCGGTTCCACACTTTTCTCTTTGCCATCATCAATTTGAACTTGAGCCTCTTCCATCACACTGTTCCTAACCGAAGAAAGAAACACAAAAAACAATAGAGCTTGTTACTAACACATTGCATCCAACTACTTACAGACATATCAGTGCTGTGGACTGGCAAGCCTAATGATTTTCAGTGAAAGAATCCCCATAATTTAGTACAAGTGTAATTTAGCACCTCAAGAAGCAGATTGACCCATAATTGTGTATTAGGGCTGCACAATATATAATTTCTGCAATCCCAATATTGTCCTTTGCAACACCAATATGAACCTGCAGCAAGCAAACAAGCCCTTTAACAAATCACAGTATTTTGTTTTGTGCCTGGGGCATCCTGGCCAATCTCAGACCCTCCTGATGAGCATTCAAAATCATTCAGGCCAATCTTTAATCCTGTTACATTGAGGGTTTGCCAATGTGTTTTAATATGTTTCAAAGTACACCAGAATTAGTGGTTGCAATATGTGACAATGTAATTCGAAGTATAGTGTTTTGTCCATATCATGCAGCCCTATTTTTTTTATACTCTTGTTTATGTGCAGACTTTCACTTAAGGTCCAGCATTAGGCCAGGTGGACTCTTAAGCTCTGTACATGGTTTAAGTGCTGAGATCCCATTTCTGTGCTTTCCCTGATTGGGTTTACATTCACACTTTGTGACCTTGTGCTGAAAAAAGCTTTCATTTACAAGAGTGATGTATATTGGATTTGAAAATGAGACGAGGACGCATGAGAGAAGAGTAAAGGTCATAAGCGGTGGTTAGGTTGAAGTCCTTAACTAAATGTTTTTTCACTTACCCATTAACTTCTTTGGAATCCAACCCAGGGTTATAATGCACAGATGTCATTTTTAAGAGATGTTTTTTATTGGACTTGTCTCCTGTTCTGTTCCACGAGAAGAAACCAGTAGCGTTTAAGTGCAATATCAGTCGTTTTGGCTGTTAGATTGAATACATTCTTAGGAATTTATTACTGGAGGGAGGAAAACTGAGGAGGTGCCAAATAAACCCAAAACAGCAGCATCACAAAATTTAAGCAGGCGACCAACAATTATCCACTTCATGTAAACATGTGACACACATTTACCTTGATATGTTCCCAAAGTGCGCCGGTTGCCTTTCAAAGATCTCAGCAATACTTTAAGCTTTCATCTGTTCCCTTTTGACACTGCAGGAATTGCTTCTTTGGTCTATTCCAAAAGCAAGCAGCAGATGGTAACAACTTAACAGTCTAACAAGCAAAACATCTCAAGTCAGACAGCTGTGAACGCCTCATTAATATTCTAAAGCCTGAAGTTCAATCTAGACTCGCCAAAAACAATCAATTAAAAAAAAACCTGACAAAGAAAGTAGATCCAAACCAGAGACCATCTGCAGAAGGTTTCTCTTTGCTCCTTTTTGCTTTTGTTTTTTTTACTTCTTCACAAGAAGCATGCTAGAACGTTACAGGGAAAACCAAGCGTTGCTCAGTGCTTGGTGTCCTACCCTTTTCTTTCTTTTTTTTTGATGATGATTTTCTTTAACGACGGCCTGACTATCCCGTGACCGAGGAAATGGTCCAAAGGTTTTCCTTCCTCCCGTTCCCACTTATCCGCCCATACTCTGTGCAAACGCAGTGCAGATGTAACTTCCTGAGGAGCTCAGCCTGAACCTCCCCTCCACACTGCGTTAACCCAAACCACAGCTCCCACTGGTCCACATGGACGCCGGATCTTTCTTAGAACAATGCCATTTGTCGCACTGGTTTTGATCTGATCAAAGGCTCCGATTACAATTCCAGTTTACACCAAGACAAGCAAACATAATCCTTTACTATTGATCTCATTCATAAAACTCACCCGCACGCACGCACGCACGCACGCCAGCCACAGGCACGCGCATATTCGCTGTGGCATAGTAGTTTGGATAATGATTTTTAATTATTTATTTTTTGGCATACGTGCTGGTTCAAATCAATGCATTTAAGATGTTCCTATGTGCTATTTGCCACGTTGCTCTCTTTTGTCAGCAACCACAGTGATTTGTTCCACGGCTGAGAATTGCAAGCGGTTTGGGGACCGCTGCTGAGTGTGCATTGAGGGTTAAGGGTACTAGATGGCGCTCGTGAGAACCTTTTTGAACCCACACACTGTTGGAGCCTCCTGTGGCTCAGCATCTGAACCAGTACGCATTACTAATGCACGTCACCTTCCCAAAACAGTCCGGTTCATTTTAAAACGTCATCAAATTTCTCTTTTTTTTTTTTTTTTTTTTTTTTTACAACTAACACCATAGAATCAGAATGCCGTGACGTCACAATGGCCTCGCGTGAACTGCCATTGTTGCGTCACAATCGATCTGTCCTTCATGTGCAGCTGCAAAAGCAAAACCGCTTCATTGGTGATTTGATCAACTGAGAATAAGCGTCGACAGTCTGTTTTGCATTTCACATGGAGAGCGACTACAAACCTGTGGTAAATCATTTATTGATTTGCAATTTCAAGGTTTAATTGTAATACTAATAGCTAATAGCGCCACTGAACGATCCTAAACAAATGTTTCCTTAATTGTATTATTCTAAGCTTAGCTTAAGCTTAAACACTTTTATACTTTCCCTATTTTGTGTAGTCTACTTTTACCAAAGTTTGTCAGTTAAAAGTAGAAAAATGGGCTAAAACTATGCTAAAAGTGTTTAAGCTTAAGCTAAGCTTAGAATAATACAAT
>JAOUQW010000009.1:3859014-3870574 GCA_028565825.1 Olivaichthys viedmensis
GGGCAGTGTGCTCATTTGTCCTTTTTCTGGTCAATTTCAAACAGTTCTAGACTTTTGAAACTTTTTTATTATGGCCCTGATTGTGCTTAATGGTATTTTAACTTCTTACATATTTTACATACATTGCCTGATTTGTGCAGGTCAACAAACATCTGTCTCTTTTGTGTTGAAATATCTTTGGTTTTCCCCATGGTGAGGGATGACAAAAGGAATTTAACATGTGTGAAATCTCATATTTATATGAGGGAAACGGGACATGATCGAAGGCAACACCAGACTTTCTGGCGTCTGAGCAATTAAAAATTGTTTTATTTCATGCAATTTTTTTTTTCATGGATGGATTGCTTATTTTAAATATTCTTTATGGGTGTCAATAATTTTGCCACGTATGTTTGTAGTTTCTCAGTTGTTTGAGTGGAAATTTTGAATCATTATAATTTGATAACATAATTTTATAGGATTTTTGCCCATTCTCCTGAAACGCCAATAATTATGGAGTTGATCCTAAGTCATTAGTCACTAGAGCATGTGCATGAGGATGCAAACCTTTGAGCTTGCTAATAAAAACAACTGCTGACTTTGATGCAATTGCTGTAATATTTAGGTCATGCTGTAACACGTTTTTAATAGAAGAACACAATTAAATGAACATAAAATCCTATATTTTAGATAAACTGTAAAATAGAGGTGCATTTTTTCATTTTTTCATTCAGAAACCAAGGTAGATGTAAACCATTGTACATATATTTTAGAAGAATATTTTAATGACTAAAACTTGCTTAAATAATAGGCCTATTGCCAGGTCAGATTGTTCAGAGGAAAAAGGAGACAATGGAATGTAAGGAATGGAAAAGTGGCCCAACACATTTTGTGGATTTAATATAGACCATGCGGAACAAACTGCTCCTATAAATAATAGAAATAAAAGCACAGAAGGTCCTCACCCCTGAGCACTCAGTGTGCGGAGTACAGATCCTGGAAATTAAGCAAGCTGTGTGCGTGTTTCAAACAGTCTACTGTTTTTACTACCGCTGGAGTCCTAACTGCCTTAAAGAAACTACATTTAGGCTTTTAAAAAGTGATTAAAGCAGCTGATACAGTGGATTTATCCCCTTCTTTGGTTTTCAAATTTGAGCTTTTTTATTTCTTGGTAATGTCAGCGTTGATACTCTTTCTGATGGTGTTCTATGCCACTGTGCCATCAGGTGTCTCGGTAAGCAATATTGTTTTTTTGATTGCCATTTCAACACATAATGGGCATTTATTTTTAAAACTCATAGGCCTACTTTCGTTCCAACAAGGTGGCCATGTCAAATGTTATTCCAAATCTCAAATCTGAAAATAAGTAGCCTAGGTATACGCAGAAACTGTCGTTTGGACTCTTCGAAAAAAGGGTTCCTCAAGGGTTCCTCAGATAATTAAGGGTCCTTAACATTTCAAAGGAGTTTACTTGGCACCTTCTCTGAAAGGAAAAAAAAACGTATTAAGGGTTCTCTCCCGAGGGACAAACCAAAGAGGTTTTAGATTTATCTTTTTTTCTCCCTAAGAGTGTACCTATTGCTGTAAACCTCTTAGTATGTATGCGTGTGCATAGAATTTAAGTTTGCGTTTTGAAAAAAATAATACATTTATTGATTACAAAAATGACAAAATGTCCATAATCTGTTTTTTGGTTAATTGAGACAGGGGATGAATGTCCTTCAGACTTGTCAGAGCTGAGAGAGAGCTTTCAAAAACTTCATTACGAGCTGATAATCGGGGACTGGAAACTGGCGTACTTGCGCGCTCACCACCGCTTCAGACATGCAAAGGAATCAGAACCAAACACAACCGTACCCTCTCTGCCGAGCATGGGGGGGAACCTACTCGTTCACGACAGAGGTAATATATTGACCAATTTTTGTTTTCTCACCTTACACCACCCGTATATGTTTTAATTGCCAGCTAGCTAGCATACTAGCTACCACATGAATGGTAAAGTTTTATTTTTTTTTTTTTCAATTAGCAAAATTCTAGCTCGCCAACTCTAGGCAACTAGTTTTTAAATAGAAAATATGAAGTGAAGACCCAGTTGTATTTTTTTACTGATAGTGGAAATGGCAGATGTGGAAGAAGATGGCAACAAAGGAGCATTAAAGTAGCCTAGCTAGATACAAACGAGAGGGTGATTGACCATGGTACCAATAGCAAGCAACCTAGTGGCTAACTATCAAGTTAAGCAACTCTTGAGGCAGTGTCTTTCTGGCACAATAGGAGAAAGATTAAAAAAAATATTTCTTATGTGTAATTATTAATTATTACAACCCTATCCCTACTGTCTTTGGTAAAGGGCAGTGGTGGCTCAGGGGTTAGGGAACTGGGCTACTGATCAGAAGGTCATGGGTTCAAGCCTCAGCTCCAACATGCTGCCACTGTTGGGCCCTTGAGCAAGGCCCTTAACCCTCCCTGCTCCAGGGGCGCTGTATCATGGCTGACCCTGACCTCTGACCCCAGCTTACCGATATACGAAGAATCAATTTCACTGTACTGTGACAATAAAGGAACATTCTATTCTATTCTAAAGTTTACTCCCCACCCCACACCCCACTCTACCCCATAATTTGCACACTGATAATTAAACTTATTATTACTATTAAGTAGTAGTAGTCTAATAGTTACGAGTGGGAGTGAGGTATAACAAGTGTGTACTCAAAACATGTTTATTTGAGTTAGTCCAATAATCGTCGTCGATACACCAGGCAGGGGTCGAAAACATAGGTAGGCTGGAGGAGAAAAAAAAAAACACAGTCAAAGCCAGAGGAAGCTAAACACCACGAACTAAGAACTAAGACTAGACTTTGAGCAGAGCAGACAAACATTTGCGAGCAAGGGGAAGATAGAGGGCTTAAATAAGAAAGCAAGGAACAGAGAGAATCAGTCACTAGTGAAAACTAGGGAAAAAGGGAAGGAAAAAAGGGACAGATGGGCTGTAGTGTGTGATGGGTCAATGGGGACAGAATCAGGGTGGACTTAACAAAAGTAGTGTAATTGTAAGAGGGACGTATGCAGATGTGTTATGTTTTTCATCTCCAGACTGCTCTGAGCTATTTGACAGGATCAGACCAGAGAGTGGGTTCTACCGGATCAGACCCGACGTGACTCTCGAGCCTTTCCTGGTGTACTGTGACATGGAAGATGGAGGAGGTTGGACAGTGGTACAGAAACGTCGCAATGGGAAAGTAGATTTCAACAGGTAGGCTAACGTGCAATGGCGCTTCTCCACCAGTAATGGGAAATTGGAGAACGTGTCAGCTCTTTTTAGACTAATTGGTTTTAATTTTGGAATTGTGTATTATTCCCTATGCCGTTACGATTTTCTTGTAGGGTACTGACTATACGATCATACGGTATTATTAGCAATTAATCTGAACTGTGGATTGTACATTTGGTCTTAGCTAGGCTACAATTATTATCACATATCTAGAAGATTTTTCTTCGTCGTAAATAATGGATTGTTTATGTAGATCAAGTGAAACCGTAAATGTGGGTTACTGCCTGAGTCGGAATTGTAGCCTACACAATACCTCTGGATGCTGTTCTCGGTGGTGAATCAGAATAATGTACTGACAGAGTGTTTAAACATAAAACTAGAGGGAGTAAGTGTCTTCCTCAGAATCTATGCCTGAATGAGCATTTTAAAGCAGTCCAGAGGCTTAAGCTTGGCTACAGTTTTATTCTTTGGGAGAAGGCTCTCAGGTACAGGATTATAAAAAGAGGAGACAAAATTACTATACATTATGAAGCTTGGACATGCTCATGCAACATAATATATAGTAACTTTTGACCAATAACTGGAAGGATTTCTTTCCAGAGACTGGGAGGATTATAAGAGCGGGTTTGGTCATTTCAAATCAAGCAAAGATGAGTTCTGGCTGGGCAATGATCATATTCACGCCTTGCTTCACAGAGGTAGGTTGTTATTTGTTAAACTGTAAAACATTTCACCTCGTGTTACTGCATGAGAAAAAAACAATTAAAGTTATGTGTATGTTCCGTGAAAGGTCAAAAGGTAATGAAGATTGATCTGATGGACTGGAATGGAGAAAAATCATATGCGATATATGACAACTTTAAAGTGGCGGATGAAAAAGTAAGTCTTCATATCCTGTCATCATTATATCAGTAAAATTAAAACATAAACATTCGAACAACATTGCATTTGTAGTGTTTCCAATCCCCAAACCAATGTGTCCTCCAGTTGAACTATGAAGGTTCTTGTCCTGTGATAATGCTGAAGATGAAGCTCTGATCATGGCACTCCTGCATTCTCTCCTCTACATGCAGGATAAGTACAGGCTATACTGTGGCAAGTACAGCGGCCGAGCTGGTGATGCGCTGTCTGGTGGGGGCGACATGGTGGAGCAGTGGTCTGCCTCCCACAGTGGCATGCAGTTTAGCACCAGAGACCAGGATAATGATCGCTACCTGCAAGGAAACTGTGCTGTAGAGAACAGGGGAGGCTGGTGGTACAATAGGTAGGGTACAAAAAGTACACAACCTTGTATAAGAGTTCTACTGTAGCTTCTCTTGCTTATTCTCATTGCATAATATTTGCAGGTGCATATTCAAACTCACTCTCCATTAAAGCATTTTACAGAGGTTCAGAAGTTGCCCATGACATTTGCAGATGCATATCCTTCATTAACAACTGTTACAGAATTGTTTGCTCCTCCTCAGGTGCCATGCTGCCAACCTGAATGGGCGGTTTTATCGAGGAGGAAAGTACACAGCCAAGCACGACAATGGGGTGGTGTGGAGCACCTGGCGAGGGCTGTGGTATTCCCTCAGACACACAAGCATGAAGGTGCGACCTACAGCATTTATGGACAGCCCGGGGAGTGGTGCAGGGCCCGAGGACTAGAACAACACAACACACCATTTTTTTTTGTGTTTACGTTCATGTCATGAAAAGTGGATTTATACTATTATGCAATATAAACATGCAGCAAAAGCACATATTTTAATAGAATAATCTGATTATAACCTACAGTTAACATACGTGTGGATCATGGATATATTACAGCATTCCTTTGCTTTTTGAAATGTAATAATATTCATTGCCAAGCTCATTCTTTAAGCATGTCATTCTCAAACACAAATTAGTAACATAGTTTATTCTTCATTGTGCATGAAAAAGTAAACAAGCATCCAAAGCTACCTGTAAGAAATATCATTTATGAATGTGTGTCTTTCAATAACATAACATGCATCTGAACTTTATGCAATGGAAGATCTAAGGCATCAGCTCAACCAGCCCCAAACAGAATCTTAAGTCCAACTATCAAGAAGTGCCAGAACAATCGCATTGCACAGATGACTGACTCACACTCAGCAAAGATAAATGCACACACACACACACATCTTGACTTACATTCCTATACTGTACTTATTTCTACAAAATCTGCATTTACATGAGAACACCAGATATTTAAAAAACAACAACTATAAACTAACAGATAAAAAAAGTCCGATAAACATGAAAGAATTTATTTACAATGCATACAGTACATTACTTGCCTGTTTATGAACTGAGACATTACTTTTTTCCAGTGTAAAGAGACACTCCCACAGTTCGAACTACTCTGATTTCTCCTTTAGAATACTGCCAGATTACATTCTTGTAATCTGGATACACCAATACAGATTTAATAAGTAGAAAGTGATCCTCCAAAATGCTCAAGAGAAGATATGAAAATAGTTAATTTTATGTTTACAAACAGAAATAAAAATATTTATCCCAAGATTATATACATATTGTTTATATGACTCATAATTTAAACTAGCCATGATGGGTTTACAGACTTACCAAGCTCCTGCAATATAACATTTAATGCAGTGAAAATTGTAATAAAATTGAAAAATTGTAAGCTAATCGTAAAGGTTGTTTCCAAAATGGTCTTTCCAAAATAAAGGCTCTAGAATGATTCAACCCCAAAAACAAAATACAGTATAAAGCATGTTCATAAAAAAGGTGAACCACACCAACTAGACATTCAATTGTGGGAGTTCACCTCTGAAATATGTAGCCGCTTCCTAACACAGCCATTCTCAGATATTATCAGGTGAGTCTGTGGTCTTTCGTTACCCCTGTCACATCCTCTTCTCCCAGGTATCCAGAAATGTCTATCATGCGCTGCTCATCCTCAGTCAGGCCGTAGGAGGAGCTGTTGTAGTCTGCAGAGAGCGGCAGGCTACGACATCGGCCCTTGCGCTGATCAAAGCTGGAGAAGGTGGAACTTCGCTGCCGCTGGCAGCTAGTTGATGAATTGACTTCTCGCAACTTTCTGGCCAAAATGTTCCTCTGAATGGGTGAAGGACCTCTTCTGCTCCATTTTTGTTCTGCCCGTTCTGCTCGGTCCATCCTAAAAGATGGGGCCCGGCCCACTCCATGACCATAAGTTAGACGATTTTTGGTTGGTGTTGAAGTGTTTGAGAGGGAAGGTAGAGTATCTACCCAAGGTCGCCGCCTATGGTCACTTAAGCTGTCAGGTATCCTATATTTGGTCCGAGACCAGTCCACCAGCTCTGGTATTGGATGCTCCAAGGCTCTGGCTTTACAGCTGCCCTCTGGGAGCTGGCGGGCAGCCACCTGGGTCATGCTCCGCTCCCTAAATGGCTGTGGCTTAGGTAACTGCTGCAGGTTGCTCTCGTTAAAGCTACATGTCCTCCTGAAGTTTGGATTCTTAGAGCAACCGAGTCTGCTCCGCTCCACCATTGCCACCCAGTCTGCAGTGCGTTCTTGCCGTCTGTCCCTATCGCTAAAGACAGCTTTTGGTTTTGCCAAAATCAGGTCCACCTTGGGGCTCAACCTGTCAGGCAAAGTGGCAGAGTTTCTGTGAGACCATGTGGGCTCTGTGAAAGGGGATTTGTGGAAGTGACTGATATCGGCTTCCTCTTGACCTTCCAGCTCTTGAGGCACTGACGTTACACCAGCAGATGTTGAGGCTGTAGCCTCCAACATGGTGTCATCAATGGGACTCTGAGAGACATGGTAGACTTGTGTGGCCTCTTTAAGACCTTTCTTCTTCATTTCTTTAAGCTGCTGGTGTGCCAAACGATAGCCAAAAATAGGAGGTAGAATTTTTTGACCAGATGGGGACAGCCGCTCAGGGTCCTGGGGTAAGGGCATGGGGAGGGAGAAACTCTGCTGACAGGCCAATACTCCCTTGTCTGACGCTGCTTGTCTAGACTCAGGGCATATTAGGCCCTTCTGAGGTGCAGTTGCCCCCAGGCTCTCGGAGAAACTTGGCCTCTGCACACTTCGTCCGCAAATAGAAGCCTCATCTGAGTTCCTGCGCCCACCGGGAGAATGCATGGACTCACGCCGAGCTGAGCTACACTTTGGAGCATGGCACAGTTTCCTCCACACTGTGATGAGGATAGTGACCAGGATGACAGACAGACACAAAGAAATGCCAGCCACCACCACCAGGTTTCCCCCCATAATAGAGTTCACAGCTGGAGGAGGTGGGAAGGAAGCAGGAGGCAGGATGTCTACAGACCGGACAAGAGGGCACATTTAGACTTCCACAAACCATTGTGCTACAATTTAAAGATTTTAAGAACTGAATTACCTGATGTACAATATCAATAACATGCTTAATATAAACAGGACTGAAGAAATGTATGATCACACATCACAAGTCTATTAGTGATATGGCTTACCAGTGCAGCCCTCCAGGGAGCAGAGTGACTGCTCTCTCACCATGCCGGTGCACTGCATCCCACCACTAGGGGGAAGCAAGCACTCACGCACACGCTCTCGCACACCCTCTCCACAGGTTACGCTGCACCCGCTCCACGTTTGCCATGGGCCCCACATCTCTACTAATAAATCACAAGTACAACTTAAGCAGAACTGGACAGATCATTGTTTATCTAGCATGCATGCAAGTAGATATGTAAGGGCAATATTGCAATGGATTTATTAATATCAAACTGTTGGTGGTGATTAATAATTCAGCATTATTGCATTATCTGGATGTAACCAGATAATATATAATAATTTAGGTGACCTCCTGAAAAACAACTCTTTAACATATACACAAACTTATTCTCACCAGCATTCCTTTGCACGATTATGCATGTGTGTGCCGAACTGGGGGACTGACTGTAGATGAGCGCATAATGAAAGCAGTACTTGTTCCGACCGAGATCAAACAGGGAGCAATTAAACTCTGTCTCATTCTCCCCCTGGGTGAGGAAGTGAAAGGCAAGCTGAGAGGGAGTTGCTTGCTCTGCAGCTGCACTAGTCGCCTTATACAGCAGCACCTTCCCTGTGGTGACCATGCAGGGTGGAGAGAGCAGACGGACAGACACCGTGCCCTCACAGCCATTCCTATAGATGTTCTCAACCAGAAGCTTGTAGGAGAAAATGCGGGACAGATAAAGCGGCCCTGAGGATTTGATGTCCTGTTGGGTGTGGTTGGATTTAAGAGCCACCTGGATGAAGCCAGCCTCAGTCAGCAGGGAGGCACACTCAAGGTCCACGTGCTGGGACTTCATAACCTGGATGCCGTGTGTTGTTCGTTTCTGCACCTTGTCTATGTTGTTCTTCCCAATCTGGTTGTGCTCCAGGTAGCTGACCTCCAGGTAGAGGGATGAGTTGTTGTTTTGGCAAGCATGGAAGTCAATGTTGGTAGACACAGTGATCTGAAATTCCCCAGAGCTGTGGTTGTTGTTAGCACGTTCCACTCCAAGGTGGAAAATGGGCCATTGGATGCGCAGAACTGGGCTCCACCAGCTCAAGGTTCTGTTCAATGCATCCTGGTGACCTGTTTGGTCTAATCTGAAGCTGAAATTCCCGGCATATAAGAAGTATGTGCAGTCAAACTCCAGAACGCCTGCTGACTGGTTGAATAGCAGAGGTCTAGTCAGCACAGTTACATTTTTATCAAGGTCGACCAAATTCATGGACAGCTCACTGTCTGTAATATTGCTGTCTGCATTGTAATTCACAAAGACACTGGCATTGCTCAAAGCAACATGTACTGAGGGCCACAGATGGAGACCAGCCATTGCTGAAAAGGAAACAAAATGGGACACCAAATGTAAATAAAAGCATTAGATTCATCTGATTTATCAATATATGAAGCAGGAATGAGACCGGTGGTCGCTGATTTACTGATATACTGGACGAAACTACACTACTAAAGATGTTTTCTACTGTTGAACTATTCACTCCAGTTAAGCAAATGTACCTCATTAACTTGAACTAAATTGATTTGTGTGAGAACAGATGTTCAGAATGTAAAGTTCTGTTCTATCCTTTAGGACTTTCAGTCTACTCCACTCTCAGGAATAAAGGTACTAAACTGTGCCTTTTCTTGTCACTGGGGTGGTACCCTCAAGGGAACATCTTTTGTACCTTTAGTATGTATCTTTTAACTGGAAATGTGAATATAGTGTACCTTAACCATAATTAGACCTTAAATACCACTGTTGTACCTTTAATTCGGTACTGAGAGTGTATAATTTTGTTCTGAGAGTGTATAAACAGGAACACTTATTGTCTATTCAACACTTTGTCACATATGTACTGTAATGCCATTTTTATTTGCAGCAACATGCCTTTTATCCTATTGACAATAGGCTCTGTGACCCTACGTTCACTTGAGAAGGCATTGTGATTTACAAATGCCGCTTTGCATAGGTCGCTTCCTGAGAAAAAAAACTGCACCAACGGAAAAGTGGGCAGGAAAATATCCCCTCCCTTCTCTTCCTATCTAAGCCTGCTCTACTAAAGAACACTGAGGACTGCATATCATGGACCACCATGTAAACTCAATATCATTTGGCGTAATAATGTAGCCAGAAGTGAATGACTTCAAAATGAATTAATTTTGGCTATGGATGAAAGCATCATAGCCAAACTTGCCTTTTGAACTTGAAATTTTGTCGGCTATGTATTATTACAAACTTTATGTATATCTTTGTGTGTCTGCTTACCGAATCCCATAAGCAAGAGCAGCAGCAGAAATTGGACGAATGGGGTGAAACCCTGTATCATTCCGACGCATGTGTCCTCTTTCTTGCTTGCTCAACATCACCCTTTTTTTGCCAATCGAACAGTCCTGTGAGTTACAAAGTATTCCAACAGAGAGCAGAAATTAGCAACAGATCTACAGATGTTTCATTTCACTTATTTCCATTACCCCCTTAGGACATTCACAGGCAAAAACAGGATCATAATGTTTTAAATATACACAACAGGCTCCCTGATAATAGAACATATTAGTGTAGCTAGTACATGGAATTCCTTTAACGCTTGTCCTATGTATCAGGAAAGCAATAAGCATAAATAGTTTAGCAGCTCCCTATAGACTTTGTGCTTATACATATACAAACCTTTTTAATCTATATCCAGTCCGAGAGACTTGATTTATGCATTGAAAACTAAGCTGCTCTTTTTCCACTTGACTCAGCACTGATCCTTGTATTTTGGGGATCCTGGGATCCATATACTTTGTACTTTTCCAAACAATTTTGGCCTCAGGAATGAACGCATCAGAGTCGGATTTGTTGTCCAAACCAATGATTTGAATTTTCCAACTTGTCCAATGTCCAGTGAAAATACACAACCATCAACTCTCCAGCGTTCCATCCATTACACACGCACAGCGCTCTCTTTAGCAGGGCGGTAATGTAGAACCAGTTCACTATGAACAAAGGCACATCTCAAACCTTAGATTCCAGCCACTTTTTACTCCTCTACCTTTCAAAGAGATGGATCCTACTTTACACTCCACTCCCTTGTTTCTCCCCAGTGAGCTCATAAACTGTGTATTTATAGCTCGAGTCAACTGCAAGAGCACCAGTGATTTACTTTACCAATCATTAGCACTTCATTCAATTTAAACTTGTGGTTTTCTTGGCCAGAAGGTTTATATACACCCATTCAAATGGTCCTCAAACACAACACAGATACAGTAGGATATACATGGAAGCAAGAATGTTATATTTATATATTTAGGTACAGTTGAGTAGTTTGAAAGTTTAAACTCACGCTTATTTGAACTCAGGTTTACTTGCCGAGCTTCCACTTTTAACGGAGAAAGACTATACTATGATATTTCCTGCCTTTACCCAAACCGTTACGCGCTTCCACTGCCTCATACACCAATCTCTGTAAGCAAATGATTCATTCCAACAAACAGGCTATAACGTTTCATAGATCAAATGTCGTTTACTTACAGCATCGGAGTGCAGAACAGAACCAGGAGCTTAATTAGGGGAGCGGACTACATATTCATCCGCCATGGACGCTTTCGGAGGAACCGGAGAGGAGCCGGGAGAGGAACTGGAGAGGAACTGGAGAGGAGTCGGAGAGGAGCTGGAGAGGAACTGGAGAGGAACTGGAGAGGAGTCGGGAGAGGAGCTGGAGAGGAACTGGAGAGGAGTCGGGAGAGGAGCTGGAGAGGAACCGGAGAGGAACCGGAGAGGAACTGGAGAGGAACTGGAGAGGAGTCGGGAGAGGAGCTGGAGAGGAACCGGAGAGGAACCGGAGAGGAACTGGAGAGGA
>JAOUQW010000009.1:3890398-3915220 GCA_028565825.1 Olivaichthys viedmensis
CCTCCCAAAGTCCACTATCAGCTCCTTTGTCTTGCTGACGTTCAGGAGGAGGTTGTTGTCCTGACACCAGCGGGTCAAGCCTTCCACCTCCTTCAGGTAGGCCTACTCATTATCAGTGATCAGGCCCACCACAGCTGTGTCGTCAGCAAACTTGATGACTGTGTTGGAATCGAAGGTGGCTACACAGTCGTGTGTGTACAATGAGTACAGCAGGGGGCTCAGCACACAGCCCTGGGGTGCTCCCACCACCTGGGGTCTGCCTGCCAGGAAGTCAAGGCCTTATGCTCTCAAGGACTCGCACACTGTAGGTCCTCCTGGACTGGAATTGGGGTACCCTGCTGTAGTGTATTGGCATGTTATTTGTAAAATTCGTGCTGATGCCATGACCCATTTGTCATGTCTCATTAGGTGATCGACATTCTGAAATACTTCTCCTGGGCAGAACCTCAGATGAAGGCAGTGAAAGCATTTCAACATGTAAGTTAAACTTTTTGTTGTTGTTTATAAGAAATTAACACGATGCACATATCAGTTGTCCTCATACAAGGGTTTTAATGCAATCAGGATAATAAGTGATAATTGAAATCTGTTTTGCTCTTGCCAGAAAATGGTGGCTATTCCTACAACCAAGGTTGCAAACATCTTGAACACGTTCACGTTTTCAAAGGACAAACTCATGGTGCTGGAGCTAATAGCTCTGTAAGTGACCTGCAACTACATAACAAAAGATTGCAGTGGTCAAACACAGATTCAGTAGTTGTGTTTTAAGTCATTCTCTTAATTGCGTGTTAATTGCTTTTTATTGTTTATCAGCAAACGCATCTATCTGGTTTTTAAGAGCCGTATTATTTCACTGACAGGAACATATCCGATGCCCATAATTACTTACCGGTAGAGGATCAGTTCCGCACTCACCTGTCAGAGAAGAAACGTGCACGACGAATCCTCGAGCAGGTAAATAATGTGGTAATGCACCACATTAATTAATGTGGTAATGCACTAATCCCAATTTTCCATTTTTGATACAATGTCTATATCGGAGCTCTGAGACCCCGTTTACACTTGTTCGTTTCATGCGTCTTGAGCATCAGGATTATATCCAGATAGGGATTATCCACATAAAAATGAAAGTGTAAATGCACCCAAGACGCATTTGAAATCCGATCGCTCAAACCTCTTCAGGAGGTCTGAGACGCATGTTAGCCACGTGTATACGAGTGTAAATGCATCCGTCTCTCCAAGCCACATTTGACAACCAAAACCCTGCCCAATAGGTGACGCACATGCTCCATGAATGTCAAAGTTGATGCCTCAAAAAACGTTAGAGATTAAAAACGGCACAGTTTTTACGGCACACAAAAAATCACGGTTTTCGATGCGCCAAACATCGCATCAACCATTTTTATTCATAAAACAAAAAATGAGGAACAACACTGGAAGTTTGACTACAAGTGTAAATGCATGTGGTTAAAATCTTATCAGGAGGGGCTCCTGAGTGGCGCAACAGTAAAGCGTTTGCCCCATCGTCTGGAGATCGATAGTTCGAGCCCTGACGATGCCACAGCCATCCGTGGCCGGGAGTCCAATTGGCCCTGCTCTCTGGGTGGGAGGGACGGCGTTACACTTTCTATCCTGTCGATCAAAGTGACACCAGCCAATCGTGGACGTCTGTGAGCTCATGCATATGGAAGAGGGAAGTTGGCGCTTTTCGCCGAGCGTGCTGGACTGCCTTGTGACGTTGCATGAGCAGCAGTTTGAAAAGATGCGGTAGTTGGCTTCACGTGTCTCGGAGGAAACACGTGCTAGCCTTCACCCTCCCCGATTGGTGGCTGTCTTGCGAATTAGCTAGTGTGAGTGGGAATTAGCGATGACTAGATTGGGAGAAAAAGGGGTAAAACTGTGCTTACTGGCAACGTTAGATTTAAAAAAATTCATAAAATAAATAAACTTATATTTAGTTTTTTAATATGTAATAACTAACTGTGCACTAAAAACTGTGAATCTGCAGTACACTGAATGTGTGTGTGGTGTGAAACTCTGTTCAGGTGTGTAAGGTGGGATGTAAGGCCCCTGTAGCAATGCATTCATCCTGTGGGATGATCCCTGGGAACCCTTATCCTAAAGGAAAACCCAGCCAGGTCACTGGAACCTTCCCGGTGAGTATTACTTTTCTAGCCAAACTTGTACATTCCCATCTCTAGGTGTGTAGAATTCTTCGGTCTAGTCCAAAAGTTGGAGTGTAAAGATTCCTATACATTTTCAGGGAATACCTCCCAGAAAAGAAGGTGAGGAGGTGAGTTCAGAGGGGAAAGGGATTGCTAACCGCATCATTGGACCCAGCAAACCGGTGAGTCTCTCCACTTAGTTTAGTTCCTCATTAGTTGTTATTTTCATGTATTTTTAATTTTAAAAAAAATGATGTGCACGTAAACAGTCAGAGTTTTTTCCTTCTTCTTTTTCAACAGTCTCCATCATCCTACAATCCACACAGGCCTATACCCTACCCGATTCCTCCCTGCAGACCACATGCCACCATCGCACCAAGTACGATTTTCTTACATGCCCAAACAAATGGCTTTGCAGAGATGGACGTGGGATAGAGACAGATAGAGATAGACAGATTATGTTGCTCCTAACAGGGAAATTGACAGGAGGTTGTACTCTATACAGCCAGTGCCAAAATATATGAACAGTGCTCTTTCTTGAGAGAGAAACATAAACAGAGAGACCGACAGTCCCACTTTCCAGAGAGTGAGAGAGAATTATAAAGAAAGAGAGATGGATGGTTGGCCAGTGCTCCTCCTAGAGAGGCAGACAAGAGTCATCTTACTAAACAGAGAAGTTGAGGTGAGCTTTGTAGTGAATAATGGTAAAGGTGTTTAGGTTTTATGTGTGTGAGCTGATGTGTTTGCGTTAAACTTGATGGCAAGTTGATATCTTTGGAGTTGTGTACCCAGTACCCAGCAGGTTCTGTTCCCCTGCTCAGGTGCGTACAACAACGCAGGCCTGGTTTCAATGGGAGGGGTAATTACTGCAAATGTGCCCCCTCCACCCTACACTACCACTCCAAAGTCAGCAGGTACGACACAGCTGCTGCTGCTGCTGCTACTTGTTAGTGCAATCACTGCTGCTCAGCAAGCTATGCTAACTGGCCCTCTGCTAACTGCGCTTTTGCTAACTGCACCTACCCTTTTCCAGCACACACAGTCCTGCACTCAGCATGCTGCTTAATAGTGCTTAATGATTCATGTTGGTTTTTTTTTTGGTTTTTTTTTCAGTCATCATTTGAAAGCGTGGATTTTTTGCAATCGCATTAGCTGTGATTTTGATAATAGCCTACATTTAATAACAATATAATTCAAATTTGAAGAGGAGAAATTTTAAAGCAGTAACACCTGCCTGTAGGTAGAGTTTAATTGTGCGTGTCATGTACATGACAACACAGCCACAACCTGCAATATTTTATATGGATGCTATTGTCACCGTTAGTATCCACAGTATCTTATGGTCAGGTGTTTTGGTTGGATGTTTTCAATATGCATATTTTTTTAAAATCGTTCCTCAGTTTTTTTTAATGCAAGTTAATTTAATCCTAATGCCTTCTCAGTATTTTAATAATCCATCATGACACTGGTTTTAATGTTGTATGTTACAGAGTTCTTAAATTTCCCTTCTGGGATCAATAAAGTGTAATCTCTTATCTTTTCTTACAATTTTTAAATAAAAAGTGGTACTGCATGATTTCATCTGATTCTTTTCTTGTAGGAGCAATATATGTTTGTAATTATGCTTGGTACATTTTTTAAATACTATCTAGACCGCTAACACAGGCCCGGAGGTTAATTGATAGAAAAATTGCAATCCCAAATTGTTCATCCGTCCTGCTTAATTAGCCTCAGTCCTGCTCATTGGGGTTGAACTTTCAGGTCAGTTTGACTTGAGACACTTTTGATTGACTAATGTCAGACTTTCTGGCTTGACATCTTTTTGCATATATATCCTGTGGTTCGGCTAAGTAATACAAAATTTTCTTTGCTATTAACATCGGTTTCCTGTTGACTCATTTAAAGAAGTCTGTTGGTTTTTGTATGCTTTTTAATACTTTAGGTGGTAGCTTTGAAATAGGGTTATACTGCAGGCTAAAAATGTAAAGCATTTAGTTTGCATATTTGCATTATTGTAGTTTAGTATTAATTTCACAATTTCTCTGTTTTACCCGTGTTGTTAATTTCATCATGTTTGTTTCAGCCTACGCTCGACCTGCTGGTCAACAGAACCCCGCCTTCGGTGTCTCTGCCAACTCCACTGTCTCGCCTCCCAGTTCAGCTCCTCCAACTCCGGTCACCTCTCAGGCTCAGCCTACCACTCCAGTCACCCCCGTTTTCCCGGGCATGGTCCCTTCCCAGAGCCCTGTTACCCCGTCTCCCGGCCCTACCTCTTCTTCCTCGGTTATCAAGAGCCCTCCTGTACCCACTGGCTCTCCTCAGGTTGCACCAAACCCCAGTGGTCATAGGACTCCTACTCCCACAAGCTTACCCCCTTCTGGCAGGAACACTCCCTCAGTTATTAGGTCTCACACCCCTTCTGGCACACCTGGCATCCCCCCTCCGCCTTATGGTACGTCCCGCTCTGGAACACCCTCAGGCGCTCCCACTCCCAGGGGGGCAGCAGATCCTCTGTCTTCTCAGAGTGTAGCACTTTCCTCCTCCAAGGTCTTCCTGCCTTCCGCTGAGCCCCAGTCAGCTCTTATTAATTCTAAATCCTCTAACCATTCGGTCATTCGCAGCTACACACCCACAGGAGCTCCACCTGGACGCTCCACTCCTATGCAGGGCATGGGTGTCTTACCCGTGGGAACCTTGGTGCCCCCATGTGCCCCCAGTCCCAAGCCATCTCAAGCTGGCATGGTTAACCCAGCCTTGTATAGTGACCAGCCTTTAAGTTCGGTAGTTCAGCACGGCGGAGGCAGCGGCAGTAACAGTCCTGTCCCCTCCGCCTTCAAAGGGCCATCATCCAGGTCGGGCACCCCCTCACTTAGCTCACTGGTGATGCCCAACTCTGCTGCTCTGGCGCGGTCGCTGGGCCTGAGCCACAGCGCCGCCTCCCCCCTGGGCACTCTGGTCTCTCAGCCCGTAGGCAGCCCTGCCACGCCATTCCCAGGCATCTCCCCCTTTCCTACACTGTCCACGGCCTCGCCTCTTACCGGATCATCCTCTATGCATGCTTCCGTTTCTTCCGCTCCACCTGCGCCCTCCACCGCATATTCTGGCCTGGACCCCACCGTGGCTCCCACTCATTCACCCTTTGGCCTGGGACTCACCACAACCCCTTCCATGTTCCCAGGCTTAGCCCCAGGGCCGAGTCCTGCCTTCCCCGGGTTTGGGGGTTCAGGTTCTCCAGCAGCAGGGAGTCCCGTGCTCTCCTCCTTTATGGGGCTTCCAGGCGCTTCTTCCTCTGTGGCCACAGTGGCTCCTCTCCAAGCAGCTGTAGTGGCAGCAGCAACAGGTGTCCCCTGCACCTCGCCCGTGCTTCCAGGCTTTGCCTCTGCATTTAGCTCCAACTTCAATCCTACTCTAGTGGGCCAGCCAGGGTGAGCACTACACAGCACACACAATATCAAAACTTCCTAATGATGTCTTTGAGGACTTCAAGCCAGTATATATTTTTCTGTTAAAGTTGAAAGTACATCTTTAAAGCAGTGGTCAGACCAAACACAAATAAATTCACTTAAATGAGAAAGGATGTGGAACACTTCCGGATAGAGTTTATTTGGCTTTCCACCAAGTTCATCTAGGTTGACTTTAACCTTTTGTCGCTCTGTTTGACAGGAGAGAGGAGGGCCAGTTATTCTCTCCTGGACCCCTGGCCTTCTTGGGATTTAAACTCGCAATCTACCGACAATAGGGCAAATGCTTAGACTGTTGCGCAGTTTCCAGACTTAGACTAGTTTGCAGTTACATTATCAAAGAAATATACAACTCCTCTCTGTCAACACTGAATACGATATGGCAAGTTAGGGTGGGGAAATGTGCTATTGATGACTACTTTGCTTCCGATAGTAAACGCTACAGCTATAAATGACATGTTTGCTCCTTCTATAAATACTTGCCAGAACAGACTTGTATGTTCCCTATATGAGACCAAAGTGCAGATTAAAGCTTTCATATTTTCATCTGATCAAATATATTCTTGAGGTTATGTGAGGAAAAATGGTTAAATTACTCTTTCACCTAAGCTATGTAGATGTAGTTGAATCGAAAGTATGTATTTATCTAAGTGAATTGTAAGCCTTGATTTTTGTCTGCGTTCAGTGGTGGTCTCCAGGCCCCGGGAGGTGCTGCGTTCCCTGGACTGCTGTCATTTCCTGCAGGAATGCCAGGTTTTTCCTCCAGCGCTGCTCCTGCTGCTCTCTCGGGCCTCCACAACCCCGCTGTTCAGTCAGCACTTCTGCAGGTACCAATAACTTACAGGAAACATTCCATCAGTTTACAGCAGATCTGCTCATTTTCACTCCAAGCATTCCTGATAATCACACACTAGTTATGGTAAAAATTTAAAATTGCCAGTTGGAAAACTCTCTTCTGGTTGTGTGGGATGGTACACTGGTCTCGCTCTAATATGTGTCTTTTGATGTTTAGGCTCATTCTGCATCAGCTTTGGAAAACTTCCCTCCTCAGCCTAATGGCTTCAGCAGCTACCCTACAGGGTCTCCGTTCCCCCCTCCGGCTGCAGGAACCCCCTTCCCCCTTCAGCCCGGCCTGCACCCACAGCTGGGTTGGCAGTAAGCATGTGCCAATAATCGGTCAACATCCACAATATTGTCATCATGGACACTTCAAAATACCATCTGTACTCCTGTGTTACATTCGGAAAGCTGCTTAGGTAGACAGCATTTTTGAACAGCTGTGTTCCATTATTTTGTCAATATTTAAAAGCAGCACTGCATGTATTGCTAGTATAAAAAAAACAAAAAAACAACAACATTGTGGTAGACACTGTAACACCAGGCTAAAAGTGCCGACCAGCTCCGAGTCCAAGAACAAGGAGTTCAAACATCTCAGAAAAGCCTGTAGAAGGTTGGGTTACCCAAATTGGACCTTGGTCAAAAACAGCAATAAGGTACATGATACAGGAACACCAGACCAACAACCGAAGAGGGAGCGCCCCGATGTCATGTCAGTCTTATAATTTCACATATGTGAATCACATGGTGTTTAAATAGCAGTGCTTTTCCCGCCATTCAGCTTTTCAAGCCCCTCAGATGAGTGGCGAAACGTCTTCATGAATGAGACAATGTCCAGTCGCCAAGACAACGTGACCTGTATGACAGAAAAGCCCAACGGAAACACACTGTTGTGATAATATTGTAAACAGGGATTAGGCAGTTTTCATGATCTAAAAACGAAATATTGTTACATGCCCTGAGGAAGAGAAGAACTCAGGGTGACTACCTCAGTGGACCGAATGAGTGGTTGCAAGGAGTGCATAAAATACGGAGTAAAAGTGAGATTGAGGGTTTCTGAGAATTAGGGTGGCCTGAGAGTGTAGAAGGTGCTTTTTGACAAAACGATGCTCAGAGCTCTTATACGGAAATCACATGTACCAGAGTGAGAGGGAGCAGCCAAAATGAAAACGCATTTGTGGTCTGGAGCTCTCCCCGGTGGTGTTACTGACAGATTTGTGCTTTTCTGTTGAAGTTTGAAAGCTAAACTAAGCGATGATAATGATTTAACGATTTGAATAGATATCAGAATGTATGGAATTAATACTACAGTATTCTGGGGTATTAGTTTTTGTGTTTTTGTGTTTTTTTTTAAGTAGGATTTTTCCCTCAATTAGCATCATGGTAATGTTTTAACGGTCATTTAACCATGGGAGAATAGACGGATGTACAGGATTAGATAAACTGTGAAGAGGACTGTCTTATTGTTTCCTCACAATTTTTTTGAAATTCTAAGCAAGTCAGAATTTCTACCAAGCCAGCTATTGGTAATATACTGTATGTGTAAATACCCTTGAGAAACGAAAGCAACTGTTAAATGTGTGTGATGTGTCTTAGGCTATACATTTTTTTTTTAAACCCTTTTTACATACTTGTGTCTGTATAGAAGGAATTGAATAAGCAAGATTCCCTGCAGTAGTCATGGTGGATTTACATACTTTTTTGTAGATGACTATCAAATACTGTACTAGAAAGAACAGTCCTTTAGCCATGGGAAAATAGATGTGTCCACACACGCAAGTACTAGGTTGATATGTAGGCTACTTTTGTTTAATATTAAATAAAATAAATTTTTTGCTATGTGCCTGCTTTTCAGTTTTTCAACCGTTTTTTAACTTTCTATTTTGGTTTATTGTCATAATAACCTACACTATTTTAGCACTGTATAGCGTAACGTAAACACTAAACAAGATGAATGGGAGTTAAACTCAATCACACATTGAGGGCATAAGGTCACTCTTGGAAATATTACAATTAAAGATGATTTAGACTCACTTCAGTCACGTCTTGAGAAAATTAAAGCCCTTCATTTTATCCAAATCTACAAATAGTATTCAAATCTATCAGTTTTTGTACAGTTACACAGAGGTGTTCAGAATGAAAGGCTTTAAATGCCTTCGCCTGAATTTTTGACCATACTATACTAGATTGAGCCTTCTGTTTAACCGATGACATGCATTTGGGCAAGTGAAGAACTTCCATCGCAGACCACTATATAATTTTATTGCAATGCGCTCTTATTAATACAGGGCCTGTCCCCCCTTCCCCTTTTAAAACTGGCTTCAACAAAAGGGGTACTTTTTTTCCCTTTTTTAATTATTATTATTACACACTGGCGTCAGCATACATGACAAGATGTTGAATTTGTACATCTTAAAATTATTATTTAAAAAAAAAAAAAAAAAAGGAAAATGGAGACTTTTTAACTATAGTAACACTGCAATTCTGTACTAAAGTATATAATGGATAGATAGTATTAATGTAGCAATATGTTATACTATTGTAATAATTATAATAGGGCTCAGGTATGTGATTTTACATGGCCTTTCATCCCATTACCCCCCATTCTTGTTCTATTGTGCAATATTGTACTTTACAGCCCCTGTATATAGGTTATTACTTGATGATTGGTGCTAGCTATTTCAATTAATGGAAATTTCAGCTATTAGAAGGACACTGTCTAACTAAAATGTCATTTGTCCATGTCTGGTTTATCTGCTAAGTGTACATTTGGCTCAGCACAGAACTCGGTGGTGTCTCACAGCAGTCTCAGATAGGAAATGGGATGACAATGTGGGTGCATCCATGTGGGTTATCATCAGATGCAGGTAATTACCTGTATGAATAAAACTACATATTGATTTAGAATCACAGTTTAACATGTTTTTAGAAAAAAGCCCAATTGAGAGATTTTTCTTTTAGCATTTTTGAGAGCTTATTTGTTTTAGTTTTATTGTAGTGTGATAGGCAACAACTACTAGGTGGTTTCTCTCTTTAACTAGTCTACACATTACTTGAAAAGTTGGACTCTGTACAAGCAAAGCAGAGTCCAATTATATGTAACAGTCGATCTTATCCATTTCTATTTCATCCAATAAGATCTACTGTTACTTATAATGACTTACTTGTACAGTCCAGCTTTTCAAGTAATGTGTAGACTAGTTAAAGAGAGAAACCACCTAGTACTTAGTATGCATTTTTGCGGTGTTGCATATTTCTCACACACACTTGATGCAGTATATCCAAGCGGTTCATTTTTGCACACCTGCTCAGACTTTGGTTCTGTTCTGTGTATCGGAATTGTTTCTGAAACTTGTCGACATGTTGAGGTCTGGCTTGTTCTCTGATCTATTTGTGTGTCTTCCCATTCTTTTATACACTGCTATGCCAATGATGTGGTACTACATACATGTTCCATTATTTTTGGGGCATTTCGAAAAAGTTGTTGCCTGTCACACTACAATAAAACAAAAACAAATAAGCTCTCAAAAATGCTAAAAGAAAAATCTCTCAAATGGCATTCCATCATTTCATTTGTTACATACTCACTGGCCCAGTAAACAATACACGACAGTGGGCAGTGGTGGCTCAGTGGTTAGAGCACTGGGCTACTGATCAGAAGGTCGTGGGTTCAAGCCTCAGCCACTGTTGGGCCCTTGAGCAAGGCCCTTAACCCTCCCTGCTCCAGGGGCGCTGTATCATGGCTGACCCTGTGCTCTGACCCCAGCTTACCAACATGCTGGGATATGAAGAATCAATTTCACTCTACTGTACTTGTATATGTGTATGTGACATGTTTCTTTCCAAAAGAAAATTCTTTCAAAAAGGGATGTACCAGTCCCGAGAAGGGATGCACCAATCCCACTTTTCCATTTTCGATACGATACCGATATCGTTACCGATACGATACCGATACCGATATCAGATCTGTGGAATCAACCAATACCTGATATTGATCGGATACTGACCAATTTACTCATTTGGCAGATGGCACATTTTTATCCAAAGCGACTTCTAATTGAGCTGAGCAGTTGAAGCTTAAGGGGTCTTGCTCAAGGAGCAAACAGCGTGGTGGAACCGGGATTCGAATTCGCAACCTCCCGAATAGTATCCCAGAGCCTTAACCGCTGGTCAGACCACGGATCAGTATCGGATCAGTACATCTCTAATACAGTGCGTTTGTATTGGGGCCGATATTGGCCTCAAACGCTGAATCAGTATCGGATCGGATTTGACATATTTTTTGATCTGATCCACTGACGTAATTTATTCCGCGATCGCGTGTGATGTTGACTGACACAACTCAGATCATGCACACGGACATGGGAAACTGCCAATACGCTTGTGACGTTTTGCGTAATCTGGAAGCAGATGCTTGCAGAGTCTCTCGGTTACTGTGAGGATGTCAAGATCGGATCAGTATCGGATATCGCCCGGCATTCAGAGCTCTTAGTTATTGGTATTGTATTTTAAAAGCAAAAGATGGGATCAATGCACTCCTCATAAATTGACCTGAACTACAGCAAGCCAGTTTCAGTTCTCAATAGCTGTTTTGTTTTTGATTCCAGCTCGTTTTAACATATTAGAAAACCCTGTGGAAATTAGGAGAAATGTGTTTGTGTAGTCATGAGAGTAGTCCTGCTGATACTGACGGTTTCGTAAACACTTGTGCATTTTAAGAAGGACAGCAATGTAAAGGGAAAGATTGTATGGCTCTTGTATTACCCTGCGTTCACACTGGGAGCGTCGTGTCACGGCAAAGCTGCTTCTACGTCTTTTATTTTCAATGAGAGCTGATGATCTACAGCGACAGGAGGCCACCGTTAGCGACCCAAAGTGGACGGGTTGAGTAGGGTGACAGATTTGAGCGGAGTTAAACTTTTATGCAAATGAGAAGCAAATCGATGTCGCGACTACCAATGGCATTGAGGGCCGGTTGTACGCTTCTTTTTCTCCCCTACTGTGATACGTTGTGCGTATTTTTTTGTTTCAGATACCCGTTCCTAATAGCAGCTTCTAAACCAGCCGGTGGGACTCGCTGTGCTGCTACGGGCTTAAAGGGTTTGATTTACCCAAAATAGAATGACACCTCTTTTTTTTTTTTTTGTTGCCGCAAATAGGCAGCAGCAACAGCGAAGAACTAATGTTTTCGATTCATTCTGACACTGTAGACAGTGATGTACCGAACACATGCAATTTCCACACAAGTGATTTCGCTCCAGAATTTCTATTTTAGCAGGAATACATTTTATTTGTGGTCAAAATGGGCAAGGCCTTATTAGTGGTAAGACATCTGATTTGTGGTTTTGCATACATTCTGTAGCTAGCCATGTAGTTTGTGTGGCCATAAGCACTCGCCTAGCGCTACCAGTGAAACCATGCTAACTGGGAGTAAACTAAACACGGGAACACCCACTAGCGACCAGCGTGGAGTGATCTGAGCAACGCAAGGCCGGTGTGAATGCAGAAACAAGTAATCAAGCCAGTTGCATTCACTTTAAATCGGCTGACGTGAATCAACTTACCAAGGATATTTTATTCACGTAATTATTATCATGCTGTTGTATGTTAGACACCCAACTCCTGAGTTTTTCAGTTAAACTGAAACCCGTAGCATCTAGATTCTGTTCTTGTGGCTGGATCGAGTTCAAGGACTGCTAGGGAGCCTCTGTAGGGCCCTTGAGCAAGGCTTCTAAGCCTCAACTGATTAGCTGTATGCGTTGGATGCTGCCTCACTTGTAAATCAATGCGATGAATAAATGTTAATGTAAATTCTCCAGATGTCCTTGGTCAAAGACTGTACATACATGTGCAAGGGCACTTGAGTGATGATGGGGAAATATCTTTATATGGAAGTGCCTCGTGCAACTGCCAGACCACCTGCTATTAATGGTGTCTCTTTTACAATTTGGTATCATATGGAGGCTTAATTTCTAATGGATTTATTCTATTTCATCCTTCTAGTTTGCTCTCGCTGGAATAGTTTATAAAGCTGTGATGTATCATAACACATAAATCTTAATGCACTTGTCACTTCATGTTGCGCAATTATAACGTTAATTTAATCGTTATCGCTGTATTTGCCTTTGCAATACTGATACTGCAGAAGTTTGCCACATGCAAATGAGCCCTCTAGCAAACCACTGTTTTTTATTGGTTTTTTATTGGTTTTTCTTTGCGAGCATTTGGACCTCTCGGAGGTTATAGACATTTTTTATGTGGGCGTGTTTGATTTAAAAGAAGAAAAAAAAGACAGTAGTCAAATGAATGCAGGCCGATCTTTAACTGACATCATGGGCTCACCAGTTTGTTTTACTTTTGTGATTCATGCAGCCCTAATTAGACCTGGCAGGAGTCCCTCAGAGCATTATGGGTAATTCTAAACAGAAAAACTATCAAACACACAGAAAACGAACCAACGAATATGTTAGGAGTTGCATGATGGGGTTGCATGATGGGGTTGCATGGTGTTACATTACAGACACAAGAATATGATTCACTTATTACTTATAATTTTACTTGTACCTCCTCTAAGTCTATCATCATTTGTGATCTGCAGGGTGGACTGCATTTATCCTGGGTTGCTTGTGTTAGTTTGTGATTACATTTGGAAAAGTGCCTTGTGCTTTGGAAAGGTGCTGTATAAATGTAACTTCTTGTTATTACTTGATCGGACTTATATTCTCACTGAGCAGAGCCGAGTAGGGTGCCGTGTGTTGGACGTTGCCATGTGTTGCTGATCTGAAACCAGTTTGTGGTTTCCTTTCCAAAGGTTTAAGCAAGCTGTTACTAAATCATCACAAAGGTCAGCCTTCCGTTGCAGTGCAGATACATGGGTAACTGCAAATGTGTTGCAAGCTGAGTCGGTTTATTGCCTGTTTTTTTTTCTTTGCTATGGATTGGTTAAGCAAATAATTAGACAGCAGGAAACGTTGAACAACATGGTCCGTTTATTATTATTTTTTACACACATTGAAGTTTCTGATGTTTAACTGTGAACAAATGTTTTGGGTTTTATAGTGGAATGAGTTCAATGTTAAAACGTCCTTTTTAAAGCTGTCACGTCTGTGCTTATAGTACTAATGGCTGTTTCAAGGTACTTTGATTACCTCGTGTTTTGCCTCAACGTTTTGAGCAGTACTCTATAGAATTGGGTTTTGTCCTTTCTTTATTCTCATCTCTTCAGGATTAATTGAAAGTCTTTTTTAAGGTGCATTGTTTCCGATGTTTCACTGTGTGATAGGAAAGATGGAGAAAGTCATGCTCAATCATTATTTAAAGCAGACATAAAGATATAAGGCAGAGTTCCACTGGCACTTAAAGCTTTTCATATGTGTAAATACTGGACCCCCCCCCCTTTTTTAAAAAATTTTTTGAACAGTGACCAATGGGAGTTGAACACAAGGGTGCTTTCACATATGCAGCGTTTAGTTCGTTTGAATCGAACCCTGGTGCGTTTCCCTCGGTGCGGTTTGTTCGGGCAGGTGTGAACACAGCAATCGCACTCGAGTGTGAACCAAAACAACCGACCCGAGGCCGCCTGAGAGAGTGTGGTCTCGGTCCGGTTCTAAGCGAACTCTAGCGCGGTTCGATTGCAGTGGATTCATCCTTGAGTCAACCCAACTGCAGGAACGGAACCAAGCATGTTGTGTATTATGGGTTGCGGCAGCGTTTTTCTTTTTTTAGATGCAAGCTGCTAAAATGACCCGCAAGGCGCGAAAGGACAGCGCTAAAGAGATGCAGAAATACCATATCACCAATCAGGAGGTCTGGACTGAAGAACATAAAAAGCAAATAAATGCTGGATACGGTACACAAAATGTTTTAAACTAGTTATTTATACAACTATCAAATAATTTATCTCCGTGTTCTTCGCGCTCAGTTGATTTCTGTGGTTTCTATGCGCGTTTGCATTAAGTTTGTTTACCTTTTTTTCCATATTTCTGACTAATGAATAAAGGAGGTTTACAAGTACGTATCAGGCCCCACATGCTTCTCGGCCACTGTTTTTTGCTTTTTGGTTTGTGCAGTGTGAAACCAAACCAAATAGCAAACGAACCAAAGGTATCGATTTCACCTTGATTCGGACTCGGCAAACGGACTAAGATGTGAAGGCTCCCAAAGTTTGAGTTATGAAAGCGGTGTTATAATTAATTGGATTCATCACGTAGGCTACCACATGGGCGCTTCTTTGGTAGTTCATGAAAGGACCCGTGGGATTTGATCTACTACAATGTAGGCGTCTTTAATTTGATGCAGTGCGGGCCGTCGGTATTCCTGTTTAGCGTTTGTTTTATGAAATTAATTAGCTGAATGAATTATTGGTGCCCACTCTGTGCCCTGGCGACTCCTACTCAGGGCAGTGTGGAATTCAGACGCAGAAGACTGGTAAGGTCTGCTATAATCTCCTCTCAGACAGCGAAAGGGCTAATTCAGGTCAGCTCATATCATAAGAAATACCATACAGGTTTGGTACAGGGTTCTAAGAGCAACGGCAGTGATCTATCTGGCAGGGAGGGGAACAGGAGCACGTTTGCTGGTTACATCACGCGCATCCACCCAGTGACACCATTTTATAGATTATAGATTTTTAAGGCACTGGGAGGAACCACAGAAACTGGATTCCTATTGTACCGAATGCAGTTATAATGAATTGAGTGTTGAATGTGATGCAATTGCTTTAGAGTTTCTTGTGCTCAGAATTGCCCTTTATTTAGAATTTCATCTCTCACATCATGTTATTGGGGCTAAAGGGTGACTCTTGTATTGCTAAAGGGAAAATACTGTTCTGTTTCCAGTATTACATTTCAATGTTTTGTTTATTGTCTTGTGTTGTTGTTTTTTGCTGTGCTTTGTGTTCCCAATAGAGAAGTCATTGATATGAACTTTTAGATCAAATCACTAATGTTGTCTTAAAGTTTTTTTCTCTTCCCTCTAAAACCACTTTTTTTTTTTTTTTGTTCTTCTCTTTTTCTCTATAGATGGGGTCAAGGATTTGGATTGTTTGGGTCCATCTTTGGTAACAACAGTGCAATAAACCAACCAAACAGTGTCTACGGACTATTGTTTTATGTCTTTCAGCTGTTATTGGGTAAGAACTTGACATCATGCCTTTTTTTTTTTTTTTGAAGAACAGCCAACGACTTATGTTGCCAAATAGTTAGTTTTTCAGGCGTGCAGTCGGTACAGCGATCCAGAAGCAGGTTCCTCTCACCGCGGCCTCACGTCAGCATAAATTGGCACCGTTTTAATTAGGCCTAATCAGACAATCCTAAGGGGATTAAGTAATCAAGAGTACTCCGTCAAGAGTACTCCGTCAAGAGTGTAGTGCAGTTGAGAGTTAAATTGCTTGATTCACAGCCCAAAGGCAACTAAAGATGACTGCGTTAACAAAAGTAGGGCAAAAATATCACCAATCGAGTAAGGAAGATGCATATAAAACACAAAATCAACCACATTACACATGAATAAAAGTGTTATTCCATTGGTTTGTGATGTCTACAGACGTTACCCTCAACCTTTAATCAGGATATTACCTTTACTTTGCCATAGCGTACCCCAACAGACTTATTTTCCTGTCGTTCAGAACAAGAATCCTATGACAAAGGGGTCATATTTTATTGGGATTTTCGTGATTGGCTGACTGTATTGCCTAAGGAGGAAACTGGATCTGTGCCTTTTAAAAATCCTGGCACAGCAAACTTGACCACAGATTGTGTGGTGTGGGGGAGCAGGCAGACATTGGATGGGTGGGGCGTCACCCAAAGCTGTCTGTTCCCACCATATACTCATTATTTTTGTCCCGCTTAACATAAAGTGACAGCAAAACCATTTTGTACTTTAGTCTGATGATTTAGGAGATGTTCAAGATATGGTTCTATGTGACTTTTTGTTTTTGCAAAAAATTTGTATTAAAAAAATCTAACGTTGAAAAGAACCGTATCTGCTTTGACCTAATTGAGGGTCAAAACTTTGAGGCTCAATATCCTAAAATCACAGAATTTTCAGATAGGACCTTATTTGAAGGTCTCGAATTCTCTGGATGGTTTGTCAGTTGAGTAACATGCAATTTTCGTTTTTAGTCAGTGATGTCGACCCCCTCCTGGGCTTCTATTCTTATTAAATGACTCACTGTTTTTGTATCACATCTTTATTTTTAATCTTTTTTTTTTCTCCCTCTTCTCCTGAGAGCTGTGTGATATTTGCCGACTCTCGCGCATGTAGTTTTTCTTGGCCAGCTGATCGGCCCACGAGTTACCCAGACCTTGTGCATGTAACGCAACACGCTGATCATCTTTCTCCTTACTGAGTCTGATTTAAGGAGTCTGATTTGACCAACACAACAAATGGTATATGCGTTATACAAACTGTATAACCCCACATTTTCCTAGTTATTGTCCCATATTTGCATTGACAGAGTGCAAGAGCAACCTTTCTTAATTTGAGCAATTGCTTCTCGGCTGTACTGTAATTACTACATAAAAATTTTAATCATTTTGAAAATAAAAGTGCAATTTATAGGCGATTCGCTGCCTCATCAGGATGCTAATATGACCAAGGCCTAGGTGATGGTTAGAACAGTAGTTCAAAGTTTGATTATGAATGCTGAGATAAGCTACCAAACTGCTGAGAGAGACTGCTGTGTGTGTGTGTTACGAGTGTGTGTTTTGAGTATGTGTTAGGCAAATTTAATTAACTGTAGGCCTACGTGTGATTTATGACTTTTTTGATAGAGAGGAAGAACGCACCCACGGCCCACTCAGTGCTGCTCCCACTTTTGGGTTGCGACCCACCAGTTTACCCTTTAGTGGTCTGCGCAACCATCTGGCAGAGCATCTTTTTTAGTAAGGATATTTTGTTGAAAAAAACCCAAAAAAAACTCCACTCGTTTTGAGGTACGTTATGACTTATGAACTAGTTTTTAAATTTTCTTTAATTGTTTATTATTGAATTTTTAAGGTATGTTGATTTTTTTTAAATACTATATAAATACATAATTTTTTTTCAAAATACTTAATTTTTTTGTTGTTTTTATGTTTAATACTTTAACACATTTTATGTTTTAAAATATTATTATAATTTATTATAATATACTCATTTTTTTATGTTTTTATTCATCAGGTTTAACACACTTCATATATAAGAAATATCTTTTATTTAGGTTTAAAATAAATAACCATTACCAATAATATGCATCTAAACCAATTGGTAGAAGCTCATCATAATTATATATTTTTTAAAAGCCTAGCATGGTCAGTCAAAAAAAGCCAGAACCCATTATTACAATATTATTATTTCTATAAAGAACTAAGAAATCCAAAGATATTATTTTTCCATTGCTTTTTCTCTTGAGAATTCTCTTGTTAAGAATTACAATCCTATAGCCTTTGTACACAGGACAACAACTGTTAATAGGAATAATTAATCAACCATTGCAGTTTAACAAGTGAATGTAGTTAAAAAAACAGAATGCTGGTTGATTTACTGATTTTTAACAGGTTTTCCTAGCAAACGCCTTCACTTTCTCTGAACGTTTATGGTCGGCTCATTTAGCCTGCGGTATACTGGCCAAAGACAGAAGGCAGCGTTTTGCGTTCTCAGCAACAGCGGTTTCTTCAGCTTGGCTTGCTTTACTGTGTTTTCATGTTTACTGTCTTTTAAATGGTTAACCATAGAACCCACATGTCTACATCACCAGCACAAAACCATGAATTTGCATTTTTGGTGAAATTGGTTTTCACCAATTGAGCAACTGAGCTGCAATGTTAAAGCCGCTAGAGTGAAAGCAGCTCTGAAAAAGATACGCATGCACGGTGCATATAGGGCGGAGCCACAGACCCGGTAGTGACACCTCTTTGGCTTTAATATCCCCACGGCCTACTAATAGCCTGCTTCTTCCAGGTTTTTAACAATAGGATTTTCATTTAGGATGCAGACCTAAAGACGAACCTTTTTCTTTCTTCTGTCCTATTTAATTTCAATAAAATAAGCATTTTAATGTTTATTAAAATAAGTAAACATTTTGGGATGTTATTCGGTTTGATCATGCCCATCACTAGCACGGTCCCAAGAAAAATGACTTCAGATGTGGTTTAAAGTGCTTTTCATCCCATTACTGTAAGTTTCATCTTACTTGCTGGGCACATAAAAATATTTTATTCCCATGTCTTAGCCCCTGTGTTTCAGTCGGCATTCCAGAGACCTTTGTCTCTCCTTGGCTCTGTTTCATTGTGTGTGTGTGTGTGTGTGTGTGTGTGTGTGTGTGTGTGTGTGTGTGCGCGCGCGCGTTCGCGCGCGCGCGCGCACAATGTCTGTCCTCTTGTCCTTATTGCAATTTCACATCTATGAATAGCTTGGCCTTAAAGAAGAAAGGAGAATGCAATGGGGTTGTGTGTGCCTGGGTCACAGTAGCACCCACTGGGGAAAGGTCACATCTTCTCTCTATCAATATGCCAACTCTTGCCCCACAGACTTTTTCATTTCTGCCATTTCCAGATATTCTTACGTGCAAGCTCAGGTATGATGATGTATAGTGATAAAAAATGAACTTGTTACACTGTGCTAGTGCAGGAAAGATAAGAACGATATTTCCAGGTGCAGTGCATGCCTTAAAATATTTTAAAAACTGGGTAGGCTGTTTTTTAAAGAACAAACATGCCAAGAAAAAGTCAGAGCAAACTATTTTAACATAGTATTGATAGACCGTAGAAATCTGAGTCATTCTCTTTAACAAGTCCGTCGTAAAAGAATATTTGAGCCGTTTGCCCAAGCGAATAATTTAATAGGATTCTCCTTGGAAAACAAAAAACAAAAAAACACTTCAGATGCTGTGGAAAGAGGCTGAAATTGAAAGCCCTCCTATACCTCAGTATTAAATTGAATTAATACCAGTAACTAATCACAGTGAGCTTCATATTTGTAGGTCCTCGTGTACAACAAGCATATGGCTCGAAATATTCCTGTCCTGGAACACTAATGAGGAAAGTCTGAATTGAGTTCTTGAAGCAGATGAATGAGTAATGCAGATTTGCAAAAAACGTGCAAAATATGTTGAAGTGTTTGTATTTTCTGCTGTCAATGACTGGCGCATGTGTGTGTCCCCTAGGTTTGACGGTGAGTGCGATGGCCGCCCTGATCCTCATGACCACGTCCATCGTATCGGTGATGGGATCGGTCTACCTGGCCTACATCCTCTACTTTGTCCTGAAAGACTTCTGCATCATCTGCATCACCACATATGCACTGAACTTCATTCTGCTCGTGCTCAACTACAAGCGACTGGTCTACTTGAACGAGGCATGGAAGCAACAGCTGTCGGCCAAGCAGGACTAAAAGGAGGGGGAAAGAAAATACAAGGATAAATGGGGAAAAAAAACTAAAGAAACGTGACCTCTAAACGTTTGACTTGCCACCGGGAGACCTTGCTTCCAAACCAATGTTTATTCTGCGTACATGTAAAAACAAAAAGAGAAGATACACAATCTGAGGGGAAAAAATTTAAAAAAATCCTAGGGCCGCAGATCACGAGTTCATTTGCATTTACAAAGGAAGGATTTAAAACACGGGGGAAAAAAGGTTTTTTTCTTTCTACTTTTTTCGTTGGTGTTCTGTGTTTCTCACTCATGAGGGATGGGGCTAGGATGAGCGGAGTCAAAGAAAGATCACGAAAGCGCTCGCAGAGAAACGGCTACGAATACGGACGGAGGACGCCCTGTGAAGAGAAAAGCGGAGAGGCGCGGTGTAGAAAAGGCGTAGGCCTGTCATATGGTGCTCACTTGAATCCAGCGGAGAAGTCTTGTTCTCGTGGAGCTGTACATCGAACTGAATTATGGGCTTTTTAAAGAATAAAAGTGCATGATCATGAGGTTTATGTATGGTTCACAGAAATAATTCCATTAAGACATAAAGGATAAAAATCGTTAAAAACAAATAAATTGTATTTTTTAATGTTTACAGTATTTTATTTTATTTTTTCTTTTCTTTCCCAATTTCTTTTTGAATAGGACCACTATTTTTTAAACTATGGGAGAATTGTGCTGTTTGTGTGTAGATGAAAAACCATTACATCATCCACAATTTAGTTTTGTCCTGCAGTTCTCTATGGTAGATGTTGTGTTAAAGTTATCTGGATAGTTTTTTGTTTTTGTTTAAAAAAAAAAAAACAGGGAAAAAGTACAGCAACATCACAATGTTTGACGTATGATGATCTGCAGCAAGCTCCCACGTTTCAGTCTTTACTCATCTTGGGGATTAATAGGCACTCGTTAAAAGTTTAATCCAACATTGTCATGGTCATTTGTTTTAATACTGCTTTTTTTTCTTTTTTTTTTTTTTTTTTTTTTTCCCCTCTCCACCATTTGAAGATCCTTCTCAGTCCTAGGTCAGGCATAGTGTTTATTTGGGGAAACTCTGAGTCGACGGTGATGAAATGGTTAACTTGTGAACGAGTCTGTAGCGCAGTGCGTACTTCTCTCCACCCTGCTCAGACGGCTCTTCAGACAAGCTCCCTTTTCTGTACTCTATTGTAAATACTCTTGTATGTCAGCATTCCTGTTCACACAATAACATTCACTAGAGAATAATGTGCCTAAAAGTTTTTCTTTTCTTTTTTTGTCCTCGACTCGGAATGTGTTGTACTTAAAAGTATTTCATTGTCTCTTGTGTTTCCTGTGTGTTATTGTGTTATCTAGCTTTTTTTTTTCTTTTTTTTTTTTTTTTTTCCAATCCAGAACAGTCAACGCTTTCACTTTGGTTTTAATTGCCCGTCACTGGCGTTTATCACACACATTCAAGGCCCTTGTATAAAGGCGCACATGCTTTAATGTTCGTTATCGGTTGCCACATTTTCTATAGACACTTGTCTGTCCTACTACATTACAGTGTTTGCAATACTGCTGTTAACAGTCCGTTAAACACCTACACTACCTGCAGTACGGTCGTCTGGCATGTAAAAAATTCTATACCCATCACTAACAGCCACTACCTCTCAGTATTTCCCATCAAATCTTTAACTAATGGGTTTTTTTTGTTTGTTTTTTGTACAATCTAAAGAGGCAGCGAGGACAGTCGAGCCGTTCCATGCCTGCTTGATTTGTGTATCCGATGTGCCCCTTTCTGTTAGCGATGTGTGTTAGTGTTATGTTTGGATGCAAAGTGTGATGCGCGGTGTGGTGTAGTGGGTGTCTGTATGTGTGGTCTCGCTAATAGCCTACTGTTTAAATGAATGCTTGTGTTAAAGCTGTTGACCCGTCTGGTTTGTAATCATCTGTTGTATTCGTACCATATCCGCACAAACCTGAAGGTTGAGCTTTATGGACCCATTATCAAACACTTTTTAAAAGACATAAAAAGAAAAAGTTACCAAGTCTAGTCAGCGATTTTGGCCGCTTTGAAACTCAAAACCCAAACAAATACAGGCCCTGCATTCAGTGTTTTTTTCTAAAGCGATGCCCGTGAAACACATGCACGCGTGCTACCTAGACTAATACGCCTGAAGACTAGTGCAAGAGGCCCAGCTTTCTGAATTGACAGACATGTAGAGACGCCTCCTTGCCCTGATTGGTTGGATGTTGGTGGTTTTATTTCTGAGCAGACATTTGTTGAAGCTGCTGGATGTGAGAACTTCACCAAACATTACGGGAAAATTTCCGACCACCTTTAAATTGAGTTAGCATACATTCCGTCAGTGTATGGCCGGTTTTCGGTCGCAGTGGAAGTGTCAATCACGGCACTGCGAGTCCTTGGGTTTTGAACAGTTATCATTTATGTATTGTCTACAACAGGGCCCTGGTTAAACACTGTATATTCATAATAGACAGGCAAACCAAGCCAGTTCCTAATGCAGATCAAGGCTCAAATTTACTTCAATGTCTAAAGTCAGTATACGAATTTGTGATGAGATTTGCGATAAGGCTTTTGTTATACATGATCTGTGATGGCCTTTTTTTAATCTTACTATCATTGGAAAGCAGATCAACATATGCGTACACAAAAACAGAGACCGTCAACCCTGCAGCAAGACATTGAGAGATCAAGAACTGTACACAGCTGAATTTCAGATTTGTCTATGTGAATCGAGTTCAAGTCCTGTGGTTGATCTGACAGTTTCCCAGAGTTGTATTGTTTGTTTTTTTAGTTAAAAACTTTTTTAACAGAAAGTCCAGTCGTCTTAGTGCAAATAAGTAGTCGATGTAGGAGGTCTGAAGATGATGAACTGCATCTTTAGTGCACGTCATTTACCCTGTGATGTCACTGTATGAAAATGTCAAAACGGACCACTCCAACAATGAGAAGGTTGCATCGGGTTCATACTTCACTAAAAGTGCCTTCTGTTTGTCCACTGGGCCTTCAGTAGAGTCGACTAACTGTGCAGCCGTGACTTATGCAAAAGGTTACAGAAATTAGCAAGCCTTCCTGAGGGCCAGTTAGGTGTGACATTGGTGAGCCCTTAACATCTGCAGTGTTCGATTCTCCTGTGGGTGAGCTTTCACCTGGCTTCTTAAACCATATACACCACACCCTCTGCTTTTATACATTTTAACTCCACCCTATTACCAGTCTTTTGTTTCTGATCTTAAGATACTTTTGGTTCGAATTAGTAATGTTTAAAAACAATGTCCATGGTTATAAGCATCCCAGAGTGCTGATGTAAGATAAGATAAGATACCTTGAGTTCATTGGATTTATTAGAAAACTGAGCCTAGAACAGAAGTTTTTACTTCAAGATGTTTGATCAACACAGGCCCGTGTCAGAGAGAATCTGAGAATGTTAAGATTGGGTTTTATGGGTTTTTCTCCTTCAATTGTGAAACGGGTCTCGTTTTAATTCCCTGATGTAACAAATGGAGGCAGGTGGTATGAAACCAAGCCCTGGTTAGGTGTATAGATTGTTAACATTGTAGCATACTTAAGAAAAACACTACAAAATGAGAATGGATGGATGGATGGGGGATTCCAGCCACCAGTGCAAGTAATTCTTTTCAAAGAACTTTGGGAGTATTTCTGTGGAAGAAACTTGTGTTTAGGTTTGTTTTTGTATTTGCCAAATATCTGACAGGAAAAGTTGTATTTCATGACATGGAAAAGATTTACAAGGAATGATGTTTGATGGCACAGAAAAACATTCAGATGAAACCGACCATTTTAAAAGCTGGAAGCACAGGCCGCACAGTGCGCAGTAAGAAGCGTGTCATTGTTGTGTGGAACTGGTCTACCATTAAAACATTCCCTCAACTATCACTTCTCTTTGGACCCTCTTTTGATCACCTATATGTTTGTCAGTTACAGCGACATGACCTGGAACCAGCGACTGCCACCTAAATCCATTTTAAAGGGCCATTATGCAAAGAACCCACCTATTTTAATGGTAAATAAATGCTAGCCATCTTTCATTATCAAAATACTGTGATTATATTGAAATTAAAACATGCTTTGCAAAATATTATAATTTTTCCTTTTATTTTGCCTACAACCCACGGGGGGTACTTTTGCACTCAACTGTACATATGGCTGCAATACTAGTATTGCAAAAGTCGATATGGGTAAAGTGTTCATATTGACATTTGAGAAATGGTCTTATTTAAGCCATAAAGTTCCTGTCAAAACATTACTAATCTAGAAAAACCTATATTGAGTGCTTAAAATGACTAAGAAACTAGGAGTGAGCTGGGGCAGTATCCATGAAGTGATTAAACAGCAGAAGGCTGAAAGGTCTATAAACACGTGTTTCCATTTTCTCACACTTTAACATAACATAAATTAAATGCAGTGCTTATCATACATAGGACCAAAAAAAAGCCAAACCAATTGTGCATTATGGCTGAAATAGTTTATGTTAGAGTTTGGAATAGAACTGAATGTAAGGGCAAATATGACAGGATTGCAAACATTAAACAAACTACTGGCAGTTGGACAGCCATTAATAGTAATTGACAAGAGTGGCCAAGGAGAAACAAGTCATTAGACCTGCAGGTGATAGTCACAGCCTCAAAGGCTTTGCCCTTTTTTGCAGTCAATTCTTCCCCAACATATCTGCTAATCATATCTAACCAGACCATTTCTATTCAAAAGTGAACTGAATACACACTTTAATGCAATACTTTTAGCAAATGGTCACATAATGGCAAGTCCTTTATCAGATCCTGGTCCAGTTTCCCCCAAAGTCATCTCAGGAAGAGTGGCACATGAAAATATTAATTCACTGACACTCTGAGGTATGAAGTGAAACAAATCAGCACTTCATGATATAGAATAGAATAGAATAGAATGCTCCTTTATTGTCACATATACATATACAAGTACAGTACAGTGAAATTGATTCT
>JAOUQW010000009.1:3915320-3935337 GCA_028565825.1 Olivaichthys viedmensis
GATTTCAGGAATATAAATAACAGACTCATAAGTTAACCGTGACTCGTGACTCGTTGGAATCCATCATAAGAAAACCGCGTAAGTCCATTTTAAATATAAAATTATACACTGACGACATCATAAAGATAATTTTTTATTTCTGAGATGAAATGTGTCTAAATTCAGTTATTTCGGATTTATTTTGTATGATACTCTCTATGAAAAAGTGTTTTTTCATGTTCCTGAAAATTTTGATTTTTGGAGATACGTGTTTTTTTATCGGACAGCGGCGCTATACTGTCTGTTTAATTCATAATCTATGTATGTCTGTTTGTTTAGTCATCAATTTCTTTATTCCTTATCTTTCCATTTACAATCATACATACATTTATCAATCAATTTATTATCCATAAAACTATCTATTCATCCATCCATCCATCCCTCTTCACTCTGCCTGATAAGTTTCTCTTACCCAGAAACATGAACAGTGTAGTCTTGGCGAAGGCCACCATGAAAAAGCCAGTGGTCACAGAAAGCAGCCCAAGCAGAATGATGTAGGCATCAGGCAGCCATCGTGACAGCATGGACACGCCAACAAAACTGCTCAGGTAGATCAGAGTGGAAAGAGCAGATCCGTAGCCAATGAGCACCTCACTCCAACACAGCGGAGGATTCAGCTCATAGAGAAGAAAGATGGACATGCCACCCAATTTGGACACCTGTGGAATAATAGTAATAACTCTATTTACAGCAACATTCCATACATTTAACATGCAAGTCAAAGTTCTGTATCGTGTGTGCAAAAAACATGACAAATAGGAAGAACAAAAACCTAAAAATATATAAAATTACATGAATGGGTATAACATGTAGTACAAAAGGTATTGCAAAGGAAAGTAAAAGTAAAAACAACAATAAAATAACAAAATAGTGTTAGGATAATTATTAAATTATTAAATGCTAAATTAGTAATTAAATATAAAATTATAAAGATTTTGTTTTTGAGCTGTTTAAAAAAATAAAACATTTAAAACTGGTAATAAATGGGGGCCTGCTGAATCTCTAAAGGTTGTGTGTTTCAGATTTTTGGAGCATAAAAACAAAAGGCTGCTGTACTATTTTTTTGTGTTTTACCCTTGGCAGTAATTGATGAATTTAAAACTGTTTGAATTAGAGATGTATGCAGGTACTAAGCAATTAAGAGCTTTAAACAGCAATAAAATAATAATTTAAAAAGCTTGTTTTAATATTCTCTTCCCCATATTTGTTCATTTAACATTACTGCACTTTAATTTTGATTCTATATACAGTATGTTTATTTGGAATTACTTTAGTATGGTTCTATGCTATTAATCATTTTGTTGTATAAAAGCCATCGTATGAAACACTATATGAATGATAATAGGGTTTTACTTAAATGTGCATAATCTCCCATCAGAAATCCCAATCTAAGATTACGATTGCATGGCTATTTTTTTTATTACCTTATAGAAGACAAAGGCGCTCAGCATGAGCAGAAGCACCCTGTTTCGTCTCCGTGTGGAAGTTGCAAACAGCAGGTAGACACCGTGAAGGCGGCCGGTCATGACCTGACGCCTGGCCATATGAGCAGTCTCAGCAACTGCCCTAGAGCTGGAAGAGCTCTGGTTTTCAACGATATGTTGTCTTTGAGGGCTCTGAGGCTCCTTCAGGACCGCCAGCACATATAGCAGGTTAAGCAGATTAAGTATGGATGCTGAGAGGAATGGCCAGCTGAAGCCAGCAGCTTGAATGTAGAAGCCAGTGCAAAGAGAGCCTAGGCCAGACAGAACACCGAGGACCATTTCTACGCGGGCCATTCGGACGGTCTTCTCTCTTCTTCGTTTCTCCTCAGCCGGTTCTTGTCCGCAGCGGTCAGCCACGTAGGAGAAACAGCCTCCAATCAGGGTGCTTGGACCCCCAAAAATCCCAAAAAACAAAGCAGCACCCAGCAGGTAGCTGAGGCTGAGGGAGTACCTGCTCACTATGAAGTAAGTGAAAGTGAAGAGAAAATCACCCACCAAAGGAGGCACCATGGCCACCTTTCGGCCGTAGTGGTCGCTGTACGACACCAGAAACAGCGAGGAGACCAGACTGGGAAAGAGGAAGCACAGGTCACTCTGGATGAGGAAGTGAGACGTTTCTCTCTGCACAGCCTGCCACACATACAAGTGAATTGAATGAGCTGAGATGGCAAGACTGCAGGAGTGTCAAATGACCAATAATTATGATAGTGAAAGGGTCTGTGTATAATCGCTTTGTAGAACTGGTTCTAAATGTGGGGTTGTATGAGTTCAAAAACAAGCAAATATTGGCTTGGAACCTCTTTGTAATTTTTTTTTTGAGTATGCCAACAGCACGTAGGATTTAATGAAGTGATTACTTGGGAATTGACATTCTGCCTTGTATGGGTTGAAGACACATGGTTAATCCACATGGTCTCACACTTTCGAAAGTTAACGAAAGTTAAGATTTGGGTTGGAGAGCGGTTAGTGTTCGTACCTTTTTTTAAACACTTTATTTGTATGAAATCAAACAAAATCTAACCATATCGTCCTCGTATGTTCGAATTCATATTAATTTCTCATAAGAATTCTCATAAGACATACTTTTAGCTATACTACTTGTATGACGTATGAAAATCACACTGTAACAATTATACACCACTTAAATACTCAGTTATGTTATTTTAAAATCTCTACTTTCTGCTGTTATAGTTACAACTCCCTACTTTATTGTCTATTTATCTATAAAAAAAAAAGTTTTTGAAATGGTGTGAATTTTTGTTTAAGTTTGCTTTCCATAATTAATTTTTTATATCTTTGAGTCAATAAAAGTAAATCGTCTTATTGTTTATGTACTGCTGTTTTCCTGTATGACAGTACACACCTTTTTGTCTTTTACCAGCATAGAAAAAAGCTGTAACTCATTTTGTAACCTGTGAGTAAGAGAACATTGTAGTTATGACCCAAGAGGACATGTTAAGCCTAAGGGTTGTGTTCAGAGAATCTGACCTGATGAAGGCTCAGGTTGCTGTTGTTGTTTGAGCAACGTGACTGGTTTGTGCTGATGAGAAATGGAGAACCACTCAGCTGCTCCCACAGCCTCCTGTAGACATACTGCTGTAGCAGCGGGTAGGTCATAAACATGGCAAAGGCGTGCAGGCCCACCACAGGCTCGATCACAGTCACACACCCCATCTCACCTCCTGCTCTGTGCTCTGGAACTGTGCAGTGCGAGAGTAAAAACACATGAAGGACCTCCTAAAGATAACCGGATCAGGTGTAAATTAAAATCTAGATTCAGTGCTATCTGCCATCAGTGTAATCTCCATTTAAATATTCAACTACCTACAGAGGTCTCCTAAAACCTTACGTGTCTTAATTGAGAACATGTGTTGAAATCTTCTCAATTTCCAGATCAGAAATATTCAGATTGCTTTACAAAAAATATGTTTAATTTGACCAAAAGCATCAGACAACAATACAGACCAGGAGGAGCACGTTACAAAAAAAGTATATAGTGATGTGATTCTTACCTGGTAGCACTACAATGAGACTATCCACCTATTCTCCCTGTTCAGTTGCTTCCTTTCTTTCTCTTCTTATGCAAAGTAATTTCGAAAACCAAACGTGTATATGTCCCATGCATTTGATTTCACCTTTTTTTTTCTGGTGCAACAGATTGAAACGACTCTTTAAACAGGTGAGCACCGAATAAACAGATCACCTGATCAGAAGAGGAAGCTGATCCTGCACAGAAATGCTCCTCCAGGGTGTGCGCGCGCGCATGTGCAACACCAGTCTCATAGTAAAAAAACAAAAACGTTCGCATGCAACTCAATTATTATTTATCATTACTATATGCACATCAACGTTCAAGCACGAGCACGCGACGTATACATCAACATATCAAACTTTCAGCCGACTGTTCTGCAAGTCACGTTCAGGACCAGCGTACCTTAACCACGACCACATCTCCACCACGATGTTGAAGAAGATCAGGACATTTATTTAACAAGCTCTGGGCTGTTACCTGAGGTAGCAACAACAACAACAACAACAACAACAACAACAACAACAACATGAAACCTACATCAAAGAGCTTGCTTTCCACAACACTACTTTGAAATGTTTTGAACTGTTTTATTCAATTTAAAGAAAATATCACTAAATATATGTCGTACCTGGACATGCCAATTTAAAGGTAAGAAATAAAAAAGACTTCAACATAGTCAACATCAAGAAGTGTCCTGTTCTCTCAGTCTTTGATTCCTTTGAGTGCATGGTGGGCTTCAATTGATTTACGGGTCACAGGCTAAAGGATGGAGGAGTCAAGGAGGCATCAATTAGAGTATTGGGAAGCACCGATGGGCTTCCTCAATAATTATAATTGTAGAAGTTATACATTACATTGGTATGGTGTTTCATAATAGTTTTTAATGTAAATGGTCCACCACCATTTCAGTTAAGGAGCATCAAATTCCATGCTCCTATATAAAGTAGATAAATACACTTTCCAAAAGGTAAGATGGCAGATGGATATTTCATAAAATATGTCTCAAATCTTGATGACTGTGCTGTTCATCACAAGGCAAACGAATAACTTGCAAGATAAGCATGAAAAATGTACAGTTACAACAGTGTTCAACAGTCTACCCATTATAATAAAATGATACTACGGCTATTTGTGTCCAGAGAAAACAAAATCCATATTGTTTTTTGAGCCTCGTTTTTGTGATCACACTTTCTTCTTCAGCAACATGATAGCTTTTGGTATAAAACCTCGCAGAAGGCGATGTATTAACACAGACATATTGATCACTAAATGGACTAAAAGACTTAACAAGGATTTATTACACAGTCATACACAGTTCATACAACTCCATCAACACAACACACAAGCACACACACACAAGCTTCTCTACAAGCTTCTGGACATAAACACACTCCAACTCCACTTTTTCTACTGTAATATTTTATTTAATGTCCAATCCTCCCAAAGTGCATACAAATGTTTTCAGATATAAATACTTTCCATTCCTTAGGATTAATAGTAACTATGCTACATTTAAACTTACAGTGTTGACCATCACAAAGGAAAGATTAAAAAAAACAGACAGAAGATAGATGATCTGCGCAGACAAACATGCAATGCCAATTCCTATGACACAATAAATATTATGTACACACGCGGCTGTAAACTCCAGTCGCCAAAGGAAGCAGAAAGGAAGAAGACAATGATGGACAGATTGTTTCCACCACCCAGACATATAGCCTGTGTGCAGTAATGTTGTGTTTTCAGTGAGATGCTGACATTCAGTTCATATGTAGAAAAAGTCCACAGGGCAAAGACCCAGTGGTGCTTTAGTTCCTGATACAGCTTTTACCCCTCAGAGATACAGTAGTTGTCAGAAAGATGAGCTCCTGTCTAGAAATGGAGAAGGTCATTAACCCTTTAAACTCTTGGCTTATTAATAAATTATATACGGTATATATATATAATTCATTCAGGACATGTTTACACTCTCCAGTTGTATTTTGAAATGTATCTAAACAGTTTGGATGTAGATGATCTCTAAAAACATTCTGATTTTGGAATTAAAAGAGGTTGTTGAGGTTCTGGAGGGACTAACAATATTCTCTATGCAAACATATAAGACGTAAGAGGCAAAACACAATCCTCTCTATAAATAATGAAAACAAATGAAGAATTACAAAAAAGCATTTAGCAAATAAGATTTGTTAAGGTTGTTGAACCTTATGAAATGAAAGGAATGGAATAGCATAACTGTTAACAATCTCCTCCGTTTTTGCTACGGTCCTTTAAATCAAGGCACATTAATACAATGTGTATTAGGTTAAACTGTTTTTGCATGGTTTTAAGTGCAGAAATATCTATTTTTAATATTCCATATGCTGGTATAATAGCTGTTGTGAGAAGAAGTACATTATTTCTATGTTTAAATTAACATGTTCATAAACATTTATTAAACAATTTCCTCTGAAAACCACCTGTGATGATGGTTAATGTACAGGTTCTGTTGTGCATGTACGTTGTGACCATGTGATCGTCTGTGATAACTGGGTTACGGTAGCAAAAACAGAGGCCTTGTTTTTAAAAGAATTTCCACAACAGATATCAACCGCATATCACTGATAGAACATTGAAAAAAATGTTAACAATTCACGCCGCTATACAACATGCAGTTGTACAACGAACTGAATGAATAATGAACACAATCAAAAATTATTTCGATGTAATAAACAAAAGAAAATGCGAAGTCTCTAACCAAAAACATTCAAATTCCTACAAGAGTGTGCTTAGTAAAAAACAAATACTTCCAGAAAACTTAAGTATTGTACGCTATAGTTAAGAGAACGGACAAAAACATAATTTTATTCTTGTTAGCTGGTCTTGAATTAATCTGTGAAAGCACCGTCAAACATTCATATTATAGAAAAAATACCAGTAAACATCTGACAATTTTCTTTGATAGCAGTATTAAAATTGATATCTGAAAATGTATTACCTTTGAAACAGGTAACAATATGATCTAACACTGAATCTACAGTAGAAAATAAAGTGTCCAATTTCAAAAACTGTGCATTTTGAGTTTGAAAAGATGAGTGGGGGAATCTATTTTATTGTCACCTAATGTTCTGTCATGAATAATAAGATTACGAGATAAGATAAGATTTGTCTGTTTTAAAGGTTTCAAATTCAGTATACCATACCATATTTTCTTCACATTTCCCATTGTGGCATATTTTGGATTTGCTCTGGGCAAATTATTCATTAATTTATTTTCATCACTGATTTCAACAGGTAGACATTTTATTGCTATAAATAAATTGACTAGGGCATTGGTCAATCAATTTTCATGTCAGTTACTACTAAAACATTCTGGTTGTATTTCTAAATCTAATGAAACATGCAATTTCATTATAAAAAAAGTACACTATCTAAAAAAATCCCTGAAAGTTAAAGTACAATGGCATTTTAATATATAATTAGGCTACATTCCCTTCTAGTTTTTTTATACAGCGAGAACCATTTCTATAAGTAATGCTACGCTCTACACAGGTAATAATAAGGGCTACTGTAACTACAGAAAAAACAGCTTCAATTAGTCTACACTACAATAAAAAGTTTCAATTAGTTTGTCATTCTCAATTGACAATGTTCTGTCAGTGGAGAACAACAGGCTTACCGTCTCATTGGAAAACAGTAATAAACTTATAAAAAGTGATTTTGACTCACTGCTGAGGTGTAGTTCATTCCCAGTGTTGTGTAATGGATATGGAAACTTTTGGACCAGGGTCCTAGTATCTACATTTACCACAATCCCAAATATCTCAAAAGAAAGAATGGAAGGCTTTTACAACACATGCACATAGCAAAATTTCATGACAACACCTTACAAATCTTACTAGTAAAATGACAAATAGCAACATTTACAAGAACAATTCCTGTCGTCTGTATCTTTACACACTCCCTGTTCTCTGTGTGGTGTGTGAACCAGATGCTGAGAGAGAACTTACATTGAGCCTGTAAGAAAGTTGATGTGTGCATGGCGACCTGAGGGACGTAACCCTGAGCGGCAGCCATTACAGACAATACTGGAAGACCAGAGCAAGTGCTGCATTTACAAAAAAGCTTATTGGGCAGTTTGAGGTTATACATGCCAACTGAGCCAGACCATATAGTGGTCTCTCCTGCCAAAACTGACATTTCCATGCATCAGGAATAGACCTCCAGTTATCACCCAAGTGAACTGCAACCATCTTAAATTTATGTTCCTAAACCTCTGATTGTAGGTTTAAAGGTTTGCTTGAGTAGGCTTTCAGCAGACCGTTGTAAAGACCTGGATACACCAAAGGTAAAATTATCTTTGATTATGTTGTTGAGAGTCACACACAAAATATATATGCAAAATTTGTCAGTTCAGTGGGATAAGAATCATACACTATGACAGTCATAATTTGTTTTAATCTGATAGTCATTCTGACAGTCTTGTTTACAGTCATGTTTGTGATTTGTTTGTTAATTTGATTTGCAAAATACCAGAACACAAATTTCCTACTTATCTTCTCATGTCTGAGATCTCTGAAAGGTGCGGTTTGTAATTTTTAGAAGTGTCTCTAGACCTATAATAATCATATAATTTCAAAAAATACCTCAGATACTAAACCGTGATTTGCAATATTGCCATGCAATGCTATTTTTTTGGTTTAATGCTTCTGTTTGGCCACCCATAACAGAGCTGCTCAGCTCTGCCCCTTTTCCCTAAAAATCAATCCAAAAGGCATATATAGTTTCAACAGAGGGAGTGGGATCAGAGGAGAGGGGTCGCCAAAGCTTGTCAGTGCTTTCATTGCAATTTCGATTCACCTTGCAGGAAGCAGAGGGCTCTAAAAATGACAAACTGCTAGTAATTGTAAGGTCTAAGAATAATAGTACAGTTTTCAATTATATATTGGCTGAGATCAACAAGTACAGAATGCTCTTGCTCTGTACATGGAACCAATAACCAAGATCCCCTTAGAGTACAGATGACCTGCTGGTGTTTAGATCACTAAGAAGGCTGAGAAAGTGTGAGTCAGATACCTAAGGCTTCTTAAGGAGTATAAATTGTATTTGGACCCTCTGTCCTCTGCCTTAGCATTAGTAGGTTGCAGGATTAAAAAGGTAGAGGACTGTAGAATGATCACTGCTGATAGAGACTTAAACTGCTTCAACAGCTGTGATTGACATATCAACATAATCAGGAGATGTCATTTCATATCAGTGCTTCGAGGTATGAACTGGGACTCAGTCTTGCAGAGATTGTTGGTGATACAGTCTGACAGAGTCAGAATCTCTGCTTGGCAGCTTGTCTCAGCAAAATGTGAGGGTTTTTCAACCTCCTAACATTGTGGTTTTTCCCCAAAATCAATGAGCAACAATAGTCTTAAACATTGAAGAATTATAGCACTCTGGAAAGATTAAACGACAGGAAACAGTGATAAACAGGAAGTAGAAATAAGAGCTGACTTGTTCAATGTTTTTAAAAAGCTTATCTGGGTAGTATGTTGGCATTGGGGACTCGTGCCGGGGAGCACCTAGCTGCTGGTGAGACTCTGTGAGTCGGAGTACCCGGGCCGGGAGAACCCACTCTGTGAGTAGGAGTGCAGGGTCCAGGGGAATAGGAGTAGGAGTGAGTGGGGGTTCCAGGGCTGGAAGAGCAGGAGAAGGGGGGGATCTCAGGCCCCGGGAAGAAGACCCTATGACTGGGAGAGGAGGAGGGAGAAAGATGGGGGCTCGTCTGCAGAAGCCACAACAGCTCCTCGTTGTTGCGGCTCAGACGCTTCTTCTCGTTGGACTCCTTCTCCACATTCTCCTGTAGGTTAGCGTTTTCCTCCGATAGCTGCCTGTCAGAGGCATCACACACTTACAGTCACACATTTTAGAGTGCACTTCATCCTTGCATATGCCACTCTCACTCAGTTATCTGCCTACCTGTTCTTATTTCATTAGTTATGAAAAAGTAATTCAATTCTGACAAATAATACATCTAAAACAAGATGATTTCATTCTTCACAAAGTAAAAAAAGTTATTATTTGCTAAACGCAGTAGTGATAATAATGCATAACGCACAGAGGACTCTACTAATTAAGGGCCATATTCCAAGATGGCCAGCCACTTAAATTCTGAAGATACGTCAACAGATACACAGGGGAAGTTATACGTATTTAGACTTGTGATAGGCGAGTGATTATCTATAAAGTCTGAATGGCGGATAACTGAGACATGCCTTTGTTTTGTGCAAATGCTTAAGTCCATATTTACACTATATGGCCAAAAGTATGTGGACACCCTTCCTAATTATTGAGTTCAGGTGTTTCAGCCACACCCATTGCTAACAGATGTATAAAATCAAGCACATAGCCATGCAATCTCCATAGACAAACATTGGCAGTAGAATGGGTCGTACTGAAGAACTCAGTGACTTTAAACGTGGCACTGTCATAGGATGCCACTTTTGCCACAAGTCAGTTTGGGGAAATTTCTGCCCACGGTCAACTGTAAGTGCTATTATTGTAAGATGGAAGTGTCTAGAAGCAACAACAGCTCAGCCACGAAGCGGTAGACCATGCAAACTCAGAGCGGGGCCACCGAATGCTGAAGCACGTAGCGCGTAAAAATCGCCAGTTCCAATCTGCCTCTGGAAGAAACATCAGCACAAGAACTGTGCGTTGGGAGCTTCATGAAATGGGTTTCCATGGCCGAGCAGCTGCACACAAGCCTAAAATTACTATGTGCAATGCCAAGCGTCGGCTAGAGTGGTGTAAATCATGCTGCCACTGGACTCTGGAACACCAAACAGTACACAACAAACTCCATGCATGTCAATATTTTTGATGTAAACTGTGTGAGTAGTCCAGTATGAACATGTAAAGTGACTTGTGTGAGTGTAATTAGTATATATTATGTCTCTCTTTTAAAGTGGCTCAGTGCAGTGGATAGAGTAGGTAGGGTAAGAAGTGTGTGAGAGAGAATGGAATTAAAATTAAATCTAAATTTAGATGGCCATCAGGCAGATCTGTTTAATAGTCTGATGGCCTGTAGGAAGTAGCTGTTCAGCAATCTGGTAGACTCCGTAGCCTTCTTCCAGATGGGAGTATTGTAAACAGTCCGTGGGAGGGGTGAGGGGATCTTTCCTGATGCTGCAGACCTTCCTTATACACTGCTCGGTGTAGATGTCCTCTATGGCAGGAAAACATGACCCAGTGATGGACTTGGCCGTCTTCACCATCCACTGCAGTGCTTTCCTGTCTGAGACTGAGCAGTTTCCATACCAGACAGTGATGCTACAGGTCAGGATGCTCTCTATGACGCTCCTGTAGAAACAATAACAGGATGGGTGTGTCCTCTTCAGTCTTCTTAGGAAGGAGAGGTCTGTTGTGCCAGACGAGATGTTCAGGGACCATGAGAGGTTGTCAGTGATGTGCACTCCCAGAAACTTGAAGCTGCTCACTGTTTCTACTGCCATGCCACCAATGTGTAGAGGGGTGTGAGCTACTTAGGTTCGTTTGAAGTCAAGAATCATCTCTTTGGTTTTGCTGAGATTAAGAGAGATTGTTGTCCTTGCACCAGACCTCAAGCTGTCTCACTTCCTCTCTGTAGACCATCTTATCGTTGTTGGTGATGAGCCCCACAACGGTGGTGTCGTCAGCAAACTTGGTGATGTGGTTACTGTGATGTTTGGAGACACAGTCGTTGTTGAGTAGTGTGAACAGCAGAGGACTCCGTACACAGCCCTGGGGGGTTCCCGTGTTCAATGTGATGGAGCGGGATGATCTGTGGTGGATTCTGACTGAGGCCTGTTACTCAGGAAGTCCAGAATCCAGTTGCACATTGAAGAGCTTAGTCCAAGATAGTGGAGTTTGTGAACCAGTGTCTGGGGTATGATGGTGTTGAATCCTGAGCTGAAGTTGATGAACAGCATTCTAAAATAAGTGTCCTTGTAGTCCACGTGGGACAGGGCCAGATGGATGGCAGAAGATATGCCATCTGTGGTAGAGCGGTTTTGCCGGTATGTGTACTGATGAGGGTCCAGTGTAGCTGGAATGGAGGCCTGAATGTGGGCCATGACCAGCCGCTCAAAGCACTTCATGACAACTGGGGTGAGTGCAACAGGGCGGTAGTCGTTAAGGCACATAACTGGAGACTTCTTCGGCACCAGGATTATGGTGGCCATTTTAAAGCAGGTGGGGACAGCAGCCTGCGCCAGGAAGATGTTGAAGATGTCCGTGAAGACATCAGTCAGCTGGTGGGTGCACTCCTTCAGCGCACACAACTAGGGATGTTGTCAGGGCTGCCAGCTTTGTGTGGGTTCACCCTCAGCAGGGTTCTCCCCACCTCCTCTGTGGTCACAGTCAGCACATGCTCATCGGGGGAAGCTGCGATCCTTACTGCTGCCTTTGTGTTGGATTCTTCAAGCTGGGCGTTGAAGTCATTTAAAGCATCTGGGAGGGAGACCTCATTGGTGCAGGCAGGGTGATTCTTCCTATTATAATCAGTAACAGTTGATATACCCTGCCACATGCGCCTTGGGTCGTTGTCGGTGAAATGTTCCTGTATCTCCTCTGTGTGTAGGAGACCTTGACTCTCTTGATGCCATTGTTAAGGTTGGTCCTTGTTGCCCTGTGCGCCGCTCTGTCGCCTGATCTGAATGCAACATCACAGGCTTTGAGTAGTGAGTGAACCTCAGCGTTCAGCCAGGGCCTCTGATTGGGTTGTATGGTAATTGTGCGTGTGATCACAACATCATCCACAAACTTGCTTATGTAGCCAGTGACAGACAATGCATACTCCTCCAAGTCTGTGTAGCCCCCACATGTAGCAGCATCCTTGAACATGTTGCAATCAGTATGATCAAAACAGTCCTGCGATGCTGCAACCACTCCCTCTGGCCACACTTGGATGGTTTTGGTGGCTGGTTTTTCCTGTTTTAGCAACGCTTGAAATACGGGGATTAACAGCACAGAAGTGTGATCAGAAAGTCCAAGATGAGGGCGGGGGACAGCCTTGTATGCTCTCTTTGTATTATTGTAAACATGGTCCAGTGTGTTCTCTCCCCTAGTTGGAATGGAAACATGCTGCCATCAGGCTGTTTGTTTTGGAATGAACTGACCGTGTGGTATAGCTCCATCAGTGCGTCCATAGCGCTCGCGCTTGGTATAATCAGCCCTGATTATGACGGTGGTAAACTCCCTCGGCAGGTAGTCTGGTTGACACTTTATCGTTAGATACTCAACTGCTAGAGCAGTGGTTAGTATTGATAGAAGCGTTCGTACACCAACCTTTGTTCACGTACACATGCAGTCCTCCTCCCCTGGTCTTCCCGGACATTGAGTTTCTATCCGCAGGGAAGCACATGAGCCTGTCTAAGTGAACAGCTGAGTCTGGAATGTTGCAATGGAGCCACGTTTCAGTTAAAATTAAAACGCAGCAATCCCTCATATCCTGTGCAGTCAGTCTGAGCCGGAGAGAGTCCATTTTATTATCCAGCGAGCAAACGTTTGCCAGAAATAATGACGGGACCAGTGGTCTGGAAGGGTTATCCTTTAGCCTAGCCTGGGCGCCCGCTCGTGTACCGCGTTTCCGGGTCCTCTTGCACCGCTTGCGGCACGGAGCAGGCGCTGCTCAGACGAGGCCGTGGTCTCTGGGCCTGGTGTCTGAAGAAGCCTGTGATGTCATAGCTCTTCCATCAGCTCACTTATTAACGGAGATATTTTGTTGTTTTCTCCAATTCCAAACAGTGTTATGTTAACAACGCTGTATGTGTGGATGCTCATAGAGTGAAAAGTGGAATGCTCGTCCAGTGTTGAATTAAACACACAAAAAGCTTGTTCCCTTTCAGTCGATTCACTCGGTATAACAGATAGTATGGGATACCACACCTTCTGCATCAGATTGACCATGGATGCGGCATGTCTGGGGAAATAGGTCATCATGTTTGAAATGGGTACCACCTATCTCAGGCAGGGGTACAGGTGGCTAACCCCATCTGGGGCTTAGTTGCCTGCATGCCTACCTGCTGAATGAAGCCTAAAGGCTTAGGGCTTGCCCCTAATATAATCACTGCTCTTTGCTTTAGCCTCAGCAAAGCATACGGGAGATTTCCATGCTTTGTTTGGGCACCCCTCATGTACCCAGTTTGCACTGGGTAATTCTAAGGTAACATTGTGCCCTAATGCTGCATATATACCTAATGTTTTGCCCACGAAATATAATACACTGGCATTTGAGCTTTTGTCCTTCTATCCTCCTCAGTTTGATTCTGAGGAGCACAAAGGCTGAATTTATTTTTGCTTAATTTACTAGTTGCTAATTTGTTTGCTAATTCAGCTCAGAGAAAGGCACTGTATAAGCAGCGCTTTTCCACTGGATTGTGAAAGCCATCTCCCTGGCTTATAGCATCTCGGTGAAGAGCAATACCAAGCGGAGTGTGAGCGCATTCCACACATTCTACTCCTGTTTAAGTGGATGTTGGTGACAGATGTTTGCCCGGCAGCCCCTTGCTTCCTCTCATACATTTGCACGTTTTTAGTGCTTGGACATTGTGACCCCATCTATGGCTCACTCTATCCTCTTTACTGAACCAAGGGCACGCTGGGGCATTATTCCCCCTCCTCGGCTACAGCTGTTCGGGGCGATAATATATGTCCTATACTATGTGTGTTATATTGAGTGAATTGACTGAAAACGTTGGTTATGCATATAACCCCTGTTCCCTGAAGGAAAGAAACGAGGTATACCATGAGGCTGCCACGTGCAGTAATCATTGCTTGACGTGATGATGAGGAGTGACGGCGACTACTGAGCTAAGGCAAGACGGTGGTGATGAGGAGTGTATAGCAGACATCACCCCTACCCCCCCACGTCATCCACGTGTCATCAGCCTTACAGGCGTGAATAGATGCGTCTTCAGCCAGACACGCAAAGACATAGTATGGGATACTATCTGTTATAGCTTGTTTCTCTCCTTCAGAGAACAGGGGTTATATTCATAATCTAATGTTTTAAAGAGCATCCTCATTTTAAATAGTGTGACTATGAAACATTAAGACCAGATGAGCTCGCTTTTGGGTTAGTCATCGCTTCATCAGAAAATTAAGACAGACATTATTTAAATGTCTGATGCGTTGCACACACTGGTTCTTTCAAGCACCTCATTCTCTGTAAGCCTCCTTTACTGTTCATCGATGCATGGCCACATGTAGCTGTAATGATGTGCTGTGAGGTCAAAGGAAAGTGGTGATGTCATGGTGTGAAGAACAGGTCTGCTGACGTGGCCAAAGTGGAAAGCAGGCAGATTCAAACATCATGTGTTCTCTCTGTTTGTGCAGACAGGAGTCAGTGTGCTCTCTCTCTCTCTCTCTCTCTTTCTGTGTGACTCTCACACACCCCTTCATCCAAACCCTCTCCTTAATGTAACTTAAATCATAGCATAGCTTCCTATTCCTGCTTCTTAAGAGCATAAGATTCAAGGAACAGGATTAGGAACCATTGGTATAGTCCTCTGCATCACCAAACAACTTGCTATGGCAGTCAAGGAATGTTGTACAAGGCTGGACATAATAAAAGCTTATTTTTTTCCCAGTTTAGGAGCATGTAATGGCTTTGGTCTATGAATTGCAACTTTTATAAGATGTATTTCTGTCTTGCAGCATAATCATAGAAATGTGATGGCTAATTACACATGTCAAGTTGTGTGAACATAAACTGTTTAGTGGTCAGTGTATCCCTCTTACAGACTGGTCTGACTCAGTCAAGGCAGTATTTTCCATGACCACACAAAACCTCAATTGACTGGTGGAACTGCCCATTCTCGCACTTCCTGCACCCTTCAGATCAACCCACCATCACCCCCCACCCCAACCCCCAACTTGCGCTGAAGTCCACCCACATGTTCACTGGAAAATACAGTCTGTGTTCAGTACTCTTTTTTTATTTTTTTATTCAGTAGCTCATTTTCCATAGCAGGGCCAGTTTGGGTTTGATGTATGAGCCTAACTTGCCAATGATATGGATTTTATTCCACTGTTTATTGGTTTGTATAAAATATGTTGTATTTGTCAGAATCACCCAACACCTTTTACTAGTAATACTTGAAAGATTTGGAATCTACAGCTCCTATCACAACACAACAGTAACTTATTAGGTGTCTAGTGAATTTTGGCATTCCATCCATATACACTATATATATACTGGGATGAAATAGCATGCCTGTATTAAATGAAAGTCATTTTTGCCACAGTAATATATTTATCTGTCTTGCATGGTAATTTAATGGCTAGTTACTCACCTAGAACTGTGTGAACATAAAATGTTCTTTTTTAAAAGCATCATAGTGATTTTGTGTAATTTCGTTTAATCACAATAGGTTACATGAGTTGGATGCAAATTTTCCCCATACCGTGTATGAAAGCTGCAACCTGTTTTCTGTGTGCTGTATAGTATACAGCATTATGTATATGTAATTATGTACAGATGTATAAATAAACTGCTGTATGAAGTGTAAATAAGCACCGTATTGATGGCAGGGGTTCGGCAGATGCTATGGGAGCAAAAGAGGACATAATTGATATGGAGTAGTTGGTTTTACTGGATACAACAGTCAGATTAAACCATTCTAGAAGGAATTGAATCACCACAAACATCAACAAATTCAAGTAATTTTTTGATTGGCTCTGCTGTCTATCTGCATTTATCGTAACTTTATCGATCATAACTCAAAATGATCAGTGAGTTATTAGAATGGAGAAGAGAATAACACACAAATTATATGATTATTAGCCACGCAGCTTTCTTGTGCTTACTTTTCAATTTCTGATCTGTAGCCTGCAGGCTTTGGGGGAAAACACCATGGAACTTATTACATGCTCACTCATAAACGGCCCATTCAACGCCTTCTGACTGCTCTCAAAGGTATTTTGTTCACCATCAACGGGCGCTCGTTGCAGGCTAGAATGCTGTCTGAGCAGGCTCTCGCTGCCTGACTGAAGTGGCTTTGTTTTAGGGTCTTGTTCATACCCCTTCCATTTCTACTTCTTATTTCTCATTTGTGACCGTTTAGAGCTTAAAGAATGGAAATTTGGTAAATAATTAAAATTATTCCATTGTTTGATTTATACTTGCATATAGCTTCTCCATGATAATCCTTTCCATTTTTGGGCATTGAAAAGAGTCTTTTGTACCACTACTAGCTTTTTTTCACTTTACTGCCAGCAAGTGTAACCTTAAGTCAAAGGCAGCAGCTGGCCCAAACTGACTCGGCAAGGTAGGTTACCTTTTGAATACAAAATTGCCTGTCAGGATTACTTAATAATAGATGAACACACAGCCCAGTCAATTAGGTGTCCATTTGCTCTTCTTTTATGCTTTTATATTCCAATATTTGCAGTCCTACTCAATATTTAATGGTACAGTAAGGTTCATGGTCTTAGTCAATGGCAGAAATGGAGGTGGTGGGTAGGGTTCACTCTAAAATTCAGTGATGAATGGTATACCGGTAGAAATTTGTCAACCGATATGCATAAAAAAAAAAAATAATAATTAAATAGCAACTCATATTTGCCCTGAAATGTTACTTGTCACAAAACTGCTGCACATGCGTCAGGGCGTCGTGGACTGCGGGCTTTCAGATCTAAAAGGTTTATTAATGTGCATGATGCAGCGATTGACAGTTGCATGCCAAAGTAACTGGCTACATCAAGGGTGATTACATAATATTTGACCACATGCCCATCACGCTAATGCGGCTCCGTCGATTATAAATCAGGTATCACGTGAGCAACTGTGGGTCTCTCAAATCCATTCAACAATCAAACTGAAGGCAAAGAGCTGGTTAGGAAAAAACGTGTGTGCTCAGTTGTGTGGAATTAGTTTGGAGTGATTTTATATGGATCTTTTTTTTTTTATAGGATAATAACTTTAAGCATTTCCTCCCGACTGGTTTGTAGCACCTTTTGAAATTATTCTGTATAAAATATTTTTCTATGTAAATTTGCTCTCTGGTTTGTTTCATTGCAGTTTACATAAGTGCACATTATTTGTGTGTGATACCATAAGTTTGTAAAAGACTCTAGTAACTTTTTTGATTTAAATTCAAGTCAAATAGGTCACTATAACCAGTAGTCATTTTTAGCTTGCATGTCCATAAAATGTGTATATTGTGAGGTATAGCGTTACTGTCTAATATTTTCAAGATGAACGTTTGGCTGCGTCACTCACCCCTACTATAAGCTATTGTGGTTCTGCGCAGTGTGCTATGAATGCCTTGTGAATAACAGACAGGCTCTGTGTTTTAGAGCTTGTGTTGCACTTGTTAGGGAGGAAGCTTTGGTTTAAATATTCATCATCTAGGAAAAATTGAAAGTGAATCTTTAGATATAAATGTTAAAGGCTGTATGATGAAACATGTTTCTTGTATTGTTGTATGTGTGTTTATGGAACATTGGAATATTAAACTTTTTTTTTTCTCTTTTCCACAGATTTTCCAAAAAAGCAAACAGGTAAAGGAGTTATTTCTAATGAGCTTTGCATGTCTAATTTTTCCAGCCTGTTTCCTCCACAAAGACGAGGCCTAGCTTAGGCAGAGGAGAGAACGACAGGCCGTTTAGCGAGCGAGAACCATAAGTGGACCATCAGTAATGCAGGCAGCCACAAAAGGCCTCTTTTGCAGAGTGGCCCATCTCTGACTGCCCCAGAGAACAGAGGGCTTTCACAGAGAAGGCTAGATCAAATTTTAGGAATCAGGGCAAGGCATAGAGACAGACCTCTGTTTACTACATACATGCCTTCTGCTTCTGCTCACTGCACAGGCTACACTTAGATTTCATAGTCAGACCTGGTTTGGCATAACCCCCTTCCCCTTTCTCCCCAGGAACACGTTTGCTTCTTGTTTTGGTCTGTCAGATGAAGGAAATTACACAAGTTGACCCCTGACCCGCTTTCTCTGTTTGCAGAACCAGTAGCATTCTCAGCAGAGACCATCCCCCTGACAAAAGGCCCAAAAGTGACAAGGCTTCAATTCCTCCAGTGCATGACTTTGACTCTACAGGTATACTGCTATCTCTCTGTATCTTATTTAGTCCTTGCTCCCTTTTTGGCTTTTCACGCTCTTTTCAATGTTCCAAGTGAGCCGATGAAGAGCATGGTTGGTCAGGGTGGAAAATGGTGCACTGTGTGTGGTTTACACAGGGAACTGAAGTGCTCTGTGTCTCTCACATTAACGCTGAGCTCTTAGAATGGCACCGGTTGTCCTCTGTGCAAGGCCCAGACACTGAGTCACTGCCAAGGAGCTGCCTCAAACAGTGCTATGATTCAGTCTTCCTGACCATAAACTATGCATATGTTCCTGGCCCTGTTTTTTTGGCAGTGAGAAGACATTATCAGAGATGGAAGACTACTACTGCTAGGTAGAGGAGACGTTTTGTCTTTTATGTGGTGTTTATCCTAGGTTAAAATGTGCCAATCATTGTTTAATGGTTGAATGATGAACCAGCCGTTCTCTAAGTCTTTTCATGTAATCAGCTGTCAGTAATTGTTTCCTGAGGCAGTTTCCATGGAAGTAGCCTTCATTCTGTTCTTCTTTTTGCTTCTATTGGAGCAACGCAGTCATTCCATATTTAGAAAATGTTTTCTTTTGGAATTAATTAGAGATGGTAAACACTCCAATTATTTTAATTAAGTTATTGTACTTGAACTTTAGTGAGGTTACAATAATTTTCTAAACAGCTTCTACTAGCTTCAGTGGTTTTATTTAATAGTTCAGGGCCTAGAAAAAATGTGCTTGTAATTATGTAAAAGTGAGAAAAATATTTCACCAGCCAAACATTGGGAATTTTTAACATTTTATATTTTCCATCATTTAGCTTTGTCTAAACTGCTTTGTGAAGCCTTCATAAGCGTTGTTTTTGAACACGAACACTGCAGATGTTTCATTATCACTGAAATTTGTGCCGCCTTCAGTTTTTGAACAAAATGCTGATGCCATGTTTGGATAAATTTTAAAACTATAATATTTGCTAACAAATAGTCAACTTCCCTTAACCATGCGCTACTCATACAATTCACCTCCACTGAGGTGTGTGATGTTTATAATAAGTTCAGTGCAGACTCGTATCTCATACTGTCACGCTTTGTTGGCATGCAAGGCACAGACGTGAATCCACTTAACGTTTACTTCTCACTCTCAAACATAAACTATACATGCACACACAACGTTACAGACATGCATGACATCAACAATCACAAGCAACACGGGACGGAACCAAGCAGGTGTTTATGCACATACTAATCACACAGACGAACACGACACTGTTTACAGACATTTTACAGACTACCCCATTTAATATTGTTCTGTTGTCCCGTTTAGCGTGCATTGCCATGTGTATTTATTGTTCTGTGTATATTTGCACTCGTCCTCACTGTCGTGTATTTGCACTTTATGTAGTCCTGTATAGC
>JAOUQW010000009.1:3944984-3959490 GCA_028565825.1 Olivaichthys viedmensis
GCCCAACAGTGGCAGCTTGGCGGAGCTGAGGCTTGAACCCACGACCTTCTGATCAGTAGCCCAGTGCCCTAACCACTAAGCCAACACTGCCCACTACTTCAGGGTAGGTCCAGCAGCAGTGTTCATTGCTGATTGGTTGTGCATTAAACAACAGTTTAGTCTGGTGCCATAAAAAGCAACATTAGACTATTTTATTTCTCAAATATATTCTGCTGTTTCATTTCTCAAAAACAATACCCGCACAAACAATGATCTTTCTGGCACAAATGCCCTTTATTAGTGTGATGTTCATAATACCCCTTGCAGAAATTGGTCAAAAAAGGGATGAAATTAAAATCATTTTAATTCATCAACAAACATTTTTGTCAGTAATTTCACTAAAGCTAATATAAGCTGGTTAACTAGACAGTCAATCAGACAAAGTAACAATGTTTATTCACTGGAATATAACAATAGTGTTATTGAGTAATTTGGTGGAAAATTAACTAAAACTAGAACCCTAAGTTATGTTAATTCCTGTTTGGGCAAGTGTAATGTGTACAATGTGTAGTTCACACAGATTCTAGCATAAGGATGAATTTAGAGTACTGTACCAATTCATTTAGAAACAATTTATTAAAGAAAAATGTTTCCATAGTTCACTGCGTTGCATGTTGTGGCTTAAGATCTATTCAAACTGTAAGTAGAAAATAAGTGTTGTAGTAGGGAAATAAGGGTCTAATCACATTCTTTAATGATTGTGTTACAGTATGACTTACAGACAAGAATCACTGAAACAGGACAAAGGGCACTGTAGACCAGAGTCTCCACCATATCTGATGACACCTTGTAGAGTCTGTCTGTCGGTCTGTCTGAATCTGAGCTTTTCTGAGAGTTCCTGAGGCCCTTACTAGTTCAATAATAGAACACACGCACACGCACACACACACACACACACACACACACACATGCACACAGTGAAAGTGTGCACAGTAGCACACCATAACAGAATACAACATCCATTTGCTCACCTTCCAGCCATTTGCTCACTCCCCTCACATTGAGTACAAGGATAAAAATCTACTTGAACTTGAGGAGGAAAGAAAAGTGTGTGTGTGTGTAGTAGTAGTAGTAACAGAAAGAGAAACAAGCCTTTCCTAACACAACAAGGCAAGCATGGTTGAGCTGAAGGTGCTCATGCTGTAATCCCCTGACAGCCTGAAGAGTAAAATCATACCCATCAGTCCTGCATATTCACTGAGTGCTCATATCTAGAGAGAAGGCACTTAGAGTTATACCCTGAGAGAGAATGATAAAATGAAGCAGGATGACTTGAGAACATGCAAATGTCTGATGCACAGAGAATAAAAGATAAAAGATAGTCAAGACTCAAGCAGCAGCATATCGTTTTCCTTTTCCTCCTCTCTCCAGTTGATCTTGTACACACAGACAAACACAGTGGGAGTGTGTCCTTTATCAGTGCATATAAGCCACTGTGGCCAGAGTATTTGTGAAGGTCAAACAATGCTGGAGCCTTTAAACATCTCACAACAAGAGGCCAGCTTCAAACAGAATCTACAGAGAAGACACTTAACACTGCAGTTACATTCTCTGAGAGGAGTAGCTAAATAAGGCCTCTATTACGTATCTACTGTCTCACTGTACACTGAGACAGTACAAAAACAACTGGAGCATGCACATCCAAAATAAAACTACATCACAGGTGCTGGACAGAGAAAAAAGAAAGTAAAGTCCACACACTGGTTAGTTTCCATTAAAATAATCCAACAAAAATGTGACCTTTTGAGCTAAATGCTCTTCATTTCACATGCACACGAATCAACAAATAGCCAAGAAACACCCACATATACCCATAAGCCTCCACAAATCCCATAATACACCAATCAATTATAAAAAATTACTTACATAGACATTCACATCATAAACCATTGACTTTGCTAACAAAGAGTTCCTAAATTCTGACAAACATTAGGCAAATAAATAGACACAATCCAAGCAACTGGTTTCTCCATGATCTCTTCAATGGCCTCAATTCAGACGCAACTCCAGGGGTATAGCCCTCCAGAATAAAAAATGGATTATAAGCCAGGGCTGCCAAGAGCATGTTACAAAACCAGCCCGACGGTCATTTAGTCCACTAGCTCAAAAACTAGCCCAATGGTGAATAAAACCAGTCCAAAATTTTCGATCTGCCCCTTCCAACCCCACTACTAAGCTTCAAAATCATTACTACAATTGCCAAAAAGATTGTATTGTATTGATTAAGTAACATCATATGATTAAAACCATTAAAAACCAACACTATTAAAACCAGTTTTCCACAGTTCTTTCATCATGGTGCTAAAACAGTCTTAAATTATTACATATGCTGTCATAAATAAAGAATATTTATGAGCAGCAACGTAGCTGGGAATTCTGTGCCCACTGAAAGAATATCGCTCTTGTCCCCAAACCCCCTTTAATGTCATATTGCATTTGGTATATATTAAATATATTCAGATATATTGGACAAATATTGAATTTCTGTGGCCCCTCCTTCAGGTCTGGGCCCCTAGAATTGTCACCACTTTTTACCCCACTAGCAACGTCCCTGCCTATGAGAAAGAGTAAACCAATTCACTGATGCAAAACAAGAACATAGAGTAAAAGTATTTTTATATTATTAGTTAACTGTTCTACTGATGGATAAATTCAAGTAAAAACGAAGTTTTGAAGCATTTGGTCCAGTTCACTACTTTGTCACTGGAGTCACCATGCATGCATGGGAGAGTAAAAAATAATAGTGACCAATAATATTGGGTCATGTTTCACCTTTGCTTCCCCGCACACTCGGCTATCATTAAGCATCTACCATAGACCGTATAAGATAAGACCATATGGCATATACGCTGAGCTGTTTCACTGGAAATACATCACGTTATGAAAAAAATGCATCATGATTTCCATTTCACATTTGCTTGTAAGTAAACTTTATGTACTTGATGGTGGTCTCATGTGATATGTGGGGGCTTATGGGTGTGTGTGGATCACATTTTTTGAGGGTTTACAAAACTCTATTAATGGGAGCTAACCGAGGTGCAGACTCTGTTTTCTTTTCCATGACCTGTTGGCTCCCACCATCTACTGACAGAGAGAGAAATAAAAAAAGAACAAACCTTTGAGTGATGACAGAGCTACTTTAGTGTGATGTTCACAGTAAGAGAGTGTGATGATATTCATGATAATGTAATGTAATGTCTAATAGCATTTATGGCGTTAGTGTAAGTGTATGACATTGTGTTAGTAAAAAAAAAATTGTATTTCTCTTAGAGATATAGTCAGTGATTTTGGTGAAAGTCAGCTAAAGTAAACTGTTTTGAAACTCAAAATTTAGACACATACAGCCCTGTCCTTCATTGTTTCCTCCAAAGCCACAGCCCCAAAACACATGCCTAGGCTAGTGCGCATGAATACCTCCTTATCCTGAATGGTTGGATGTTAGTAGTCCACATCATTTGTTTTTTCCCGTTTACAGAGCCTGGGAGCTTTTACTCTAAGCAGATATTTGATTGACAGCTGCCGGAATGTGAGGAGAACATAATTATTACAAAAAGTGTTCTCAAAATCACTTGCTACACAGGATTTCCCTGTCTCTCATCTTTTTCACTCTCTCTGAAACCACAGTCCACATATGTCACATACCACCCAGATGCAGTGTGACATAGGGTATTACTTCTTAGAGCAGAGCACAGCACTGGATCAGCATTAAGAGGAAAGTAAGAGATCAATACTGAGTCGGGCCTCAAGCTGTCTATAGCAGGACTGACTGTTACAATAGCTTAATCAATCCTCCTGCTTCTGCAATAATATTCCACACTCTCCTATTCAAACCCATTTAACCAATTACAAGAGGGCCTACCTCTATCGGGTCAGCCTCACAAATCGATTTAGTCTCATTCAGTCTCAGAGACTGGAACTCACTGGAGAGTAAGGTGCCTCTGAAAATCCTGGATCAATAATTCACACCATTACATCAACCAGGCCAAGATACATTCCTTCAATATAGGGGGGGCTCCAGGAGCTCAAGTAGATGCCCTACAAATGCTCCTGTTTGCTTAAGGGGACAGTTGGACTGATCACTGTAATGTTTTCATGGGGTGTGGTCTTTGTGAATAAATTAATTAATGCATGCAACATGCATACACTCAAGCAATCATCATTTGAACTGATGTTTATCAATTAACTTGGCATTATATGTGACTACAAGTGGACTGACAGACTGGGTTTGGGTTTGAGAAAATTGGGTCAGGTGATGCACTCCCAGATTAAAACAGTGAATAGGATTGTTTGTTTTGTCATTTGTTTTATCAGTTAATATTTGATGTTTTACTTCAATTGTTTGAGAATTAGTTTTTTTTGCAGGTTTGTGCATATTGTAATTCTTCTATAAACAATGTGATAATATTGGCTTATTATAGATATTTTTTATTTTTTATTTGCATTCAGTCATCAAAACTGTGGGCAAAAAGCTAGACCACATATCTCTACCATTCAGATACACTTCAAGGTTTCTAGTGTTGAATATTGTTTGCTTGCTGTTATGGCCACATGAGTGTCATTTAATTGAGTTTCACTGACGCAATCTGCTGCCACTACACAGTAATAAAGCAGCGCTGTTCTTTTTGTTTTATTTGTTTTTTTGTTTTTTTTTACTAATTCCCACCTCCTAGCTAGAGGCCAATCAACATAATTAGCATCTGGTGCCTATAATTGGTCTTAACATGCAGTCAGGAGAGTGATTCATTTGGCCTTAAGCAATGCAACATTTACCGCTCAAGTTGGAAGCACTACAGACAACCAGGAGACACAGTTTTCTATATATGCATGATCCATAAGCTACTGTGTATTTTGTTATGTTAGTATGGTGAAAAAGTGAGAATTGTAATCCTCCTTGCTGAGTGGATTAGGTACCAGATAAGAGACTTTATATGTAAAAGAAGAACCATGTGGAATATTTATTTATATTTACTTTAATTAAAAGCTCTATATGTACAAAGTCAACCTAGCATATGCAAACAAGAAAAACTATTAAAATTAAATTCCATGCTGGTTTCTTTACTCACTATTCCAGTCTCCCACACCTTATTCAGTGATTTCACACAATTACACATGCATATACACCCCTCCTCTGTCCTTTCTCTCTCTTTCATTTTTCACTTTCTCTCTCTTCCTACTCTGTTTATTGTGAGAGCTAAGGGATTCCTCGTCCTGAGAGACAAGAGATGATGATGTAACTCTGCTTGTGACTCATTTGTCTAAGAACCTCAGAGACACACTGACGTCAGCTGTAACCAGGGGAAGACTAACTAACATCACTTATGTAGGTGGCATTAAGAACACATGTGGCAGAAGCAGCCAACCTTTTCCACAGACAATTTTCAATCAGGGAAATAAGTCCACTGTAAAGACATCTACTACATTTACAGTGAGTTGCCAATTTATTAAGTACACCTAGCTTGTACTTAACAGCTACCCTTTACCCTGTCCATCAGTGGAAATTAATCAAAATAGGACTACCACAGTCCCGATATTATTTGTGTGGTGGATCATATTCAGCACAGCAGTGACACACACTTGACTTAAACACCTCAATATCACAGAATAGTCCGTTAACCAAAGATATCCAGCCAACAGCAGTCCTGTGGTCAGAAACCGACACCGTTGAAGGGCTAGAAGACAAACACAAATTGTTCATGGAAAGAAAATGAGCTATAGTCTCTAACTGTATACCTACAATGTGGATTAACTAGGTAGGTGTGTCTAATAAAGTGGCCAGGAAGTGTACACACTGCTTAAAAACCCCAGCAAAACTGCTGTACATAACATACATGCCATTATCATGTCAGTGTCACTGCTGTGCTGAGAATGGTCCACCACCCAAACACAATCTGGTCAGCAGTGGTCCTTTGGTGGTCCCTTTTGATAAATGGAGGGGTAGAGGAGGGCTGCCGTTATGCATATCAACAGATGGGCTACAGTCAGTAATTTTACACCTACATGGTAGGTGTACCTAATTAACTGGCAACTCAGTGAGCTGTTGAGAAAATTATATACAATAAATCCTGAAATAATTAGAATGACTCAGTAACTTACGATGCGCTGGTCTGCACGGATCACTTCGTGTGCTATCAGTAGAGTGGTTGCTGGAGACAGAGGACACACTGGAGCTGCGAACGAAGCCAAAGGCTGCGAGGCGTGCTGCAGGGAGGCGGGAGTAGCATGGAGGGCGCAGGCCTGTTGGAGCTGGCTTGGGTAAAAGAGATTTAGCAGCCAGTCCTGCTGAGGGGGCCTTCCTCTGATCTGAGAGAGGGAATGGAAAAGGGTTAGAGAAAACTAAGGCAGACATTATCTTGTAAACATATCTCGACCACCTTTTATTTAGAGTGTGCAACCGAAATGTGCCAATGTGTACATCTTGTGCAAGAGTCGTATGTTTATAGTTCAGTGTTGCATCAAAGGGTCTCCAAGCATGTGTGCATGTGTACATTGAGTGCATTAGCTGCACCTTTTTGGCCTACTAGTCTTGTTCATATTTCAATAATGGACACAAAATGCAGATGACAGAGTTACATTTTACTCAGTGCAGCAGGCTTTTTGAACTTGTGTAACATTTGTCACTCAGAAAAGCACAAAAAATTATTGTATAGTTCCATCTGGCCATCATATTTATGTTAGCTGTAGTGTCAATTCAGATTTAATTCCCGCATACAGATGACCACTCTAGCGGCTCAATGTGCACATACTCCTGTTCTGCAACACCTCATCTGCTTAGTCCGGCATGAATTATTGAAATGTCAGCAATTTCATTGAACAGCATATGACATCTCCCATATTCCTTTGAGCTATTTTCCCCAGTGAAAGTTGTAAAAGCATGCTCTAGCTCTAGCATGCTCTAAATGATGTTAAATATAACAGTGTCAAGAACTGGATGTATCCAACTCTAAGGTTAACAATCCCCAATTGTCTGGAGCAAAATTTATGTGCTGGTCTTAAGATCTTCTATTGGGACCCACAGCAGCCTTCAAGCTAAAATCCTCTTACAGCTAAAGTCGTAAAAATGTCTCTCACCCTCTTGCTGAATGAATAATGGGTTAAACACCGCACAGAACCTTTGAGGACTGGGACAGTGCAGGAGAATGAGTAAAACACATCTTCACACACGCACACATGTACCATACCCATAGGGGGGGAGTTAGGGCCCCTCTCCAAGGCCCAGATAAGCCCTGCAGTAGGCAATGATTTGGGGCAGCTGGAGAGTATGATCCCCTTCTGGCACTTTGAGATAAAGCACCTCTTCTTCCCTTTCCCATGAGCCATGGCAATGGAGTGCTGCATAATGCATTCTGAATGAGAATCTAAAGAGGGGCTGAAATCATCACCCTCTTCCTCCCTTTCTCTCCCATTCTCTCTCACCATTTCTCTCCCGCTCTCTCTCACCATTTCTCTCTATTCCTCTCTCTGATCCTATCACTTTGAGAGAGATGCATTTTAAAGACATTGCACATGTGTGAGTGTGTGTGTGTGTGTGTGTGTGTGTGTGTGTGTGCGTACAATAGCACACACAAACGCATTAGGATCTTTAATGAAATTGCAGCCAGTTTTCTGCTTGGAGCAAAAGTTGTGATCATTAAAGATAAATGTGTTCAGGCTTCCTCCCTCATCCCCCCTACTATCTTACTCTCTCTCTCTCCCGCTCTCCCTGCAGACTAGAGGGAAAACTGATGTCTCATAAACATTCATTTCCAACTCTTGGGTCACAGGCCTCTGCTTTTCAATCTGAGTACACAAATGATTCATATTGCATTGCTCCATTATTACCTTCTTATTCATTTTGTCTTTTTGTAGGTCTTTTGGGGATTTAGAGACTCAGAGATAAAGGAAATAGCTTTTTTAGTCTTTTCCTCGGCTAGGGGGAGTATGTGAGGGTTTGAGTGGGAGAAAGACAGAAATAAATTATTTTTTAATTATAGAGTTTTGATTTTCATTGATTTGTCACCAAGCGTTAAATTGCATGAATGTATCATTTCACAGCAGCACATTCCCTGCTAGCATCCCTGCTGTAATGAGACAAATAATTTTTTTTTAAATTAAGGTAGAAATATTCATATGAAATGTTAGTTTTGTTAATAAAAACAAATGTCTATGATTTATATATGTGCAAAATATGTGTCCTCATAAAACAAATTCAGATAACACTTCCCCTGTGTTTAAGTCCATATATCAGGTTATATTAAGTTCCATTTTAATTCAGCACATGCGTGACATCATTGAAGGTGAGATTCAATGTACTGCAGGTTCAGAGTGCTGGAATGTGACCTCTTTTGCAAATTTCCAGACAGGTAATTTAACTACTATATATCAGTAGGTGAACATGAGAAATAATCTCCTGACCGTTCGCATCACTATGCATGTTAATGCACACTTTGCCACTGTAAAGTGCACAAGCAGACTAAGAGGGTGAAAATGGCCTGGCAGGCAAATACTGATGTTGCTTAAGTGTTAATTGCTTTGCACTTCAAAGCTTTGCAGAGCCTCTAGGCCAAGGAGGAATCTATGTGCATTCTGGTGAGGGAATAATATGATAATAATATGCAGATTATAAACACCATGGCCCAATAGTGTGAAAATGGTTGTTTTAAATGACAGGTGTGTGTGTGTATGTATAATTAGCACCAAGGTGCATAACATAATTCATAATATCACCTTTCTAATTTGCAGACAAACTCATCAGTGTTAAGGATGTAAGGATGCTTCTGTAGCAGTAAGGGATAAATCACCACCTATACCCCCTCTTGAATTGATAGAATTCAGCTAAATTCTCTTATGCTAACATCCCACAAGAGCACATTTCTCCCCTGGAAACCTAAAAATTATGCTCTTTACAGTTAATAAAGTTAATACAGTTATGTATTAACATGCACCCAGTTGATAAATGGTCTGTTTTTGCTGTGTCTATTCTTTCCAATTTTCTCTTGCTTGCCAGCTCTCTTGCTCTGTATCTCTAACCTTTTCACATTCTCTTTACCTTATTCTGTCTTTCAGGATTAACCACAAATCTACGGCGAGTATTCACATGCCTCCACATCAGACTCGTCCAAAATGCATTTCTGATCAATTTCCCTATCATTTGCTCATCTACATTTGGTACATTGCAATGGAATTAAACTGGCATTACCTGAAGCCTCTGGTGGGCTTTGAGTAGATGGAGGTACTGATGAGGTCACTGGTAGGGTTGGTGGTGCAGTCACTGATGGGGTCACTGCCTGCACTGGTTGACTGAGAGCCAGAGGTGACTTCTGCCCTGTGAAAATCCTGCTCTTAGCAGCAGCAGCGGATGGAGACCTGCTGACAGCACCCACACCAAGTTGTGGTCTTAGGGTTCGAGGAGACTGTAAAAATCCTCCAGTCTCCTGAGTTAATGTCTGGGCTTCAGAAGGGTCCTTGGCTCCAGAGGCAATCTAAAATGGGAAAGATAAGCAAATCTATAATAAAGGGATTATAAAGCAATTTTTCTTACAACACATTTATATTTTCCATTCATTCTTAAAAATACTACCTCTTAGATGCTTCATTTTTCAAGACCAATTTGATGTTGTATGCAACCCAATGTAGGATAGTTATTGACTAAGACTATTATTGACTAAGAATAAAAAATATTTTTTGTAGCAGTGTCAAAAACAAAGATTAAAAACAATAAAAAGTGTTAAATATAACTTTTTATGTAGTGTGTTATAATTTAATTCACTCTACATGACTACTGCGACAGGAAACCCCCCCACCCACTGTGCTATTTTGTACATGCACAAATTTAAATTGCTGCTTCCGACTGCTGTAGTCTGTTGGGTGGTGGACATTCTCAGCAGAGCAGTAGTGGCATAGTAGTAGATGTGGACTACTGGGATTTTTAAACACTGTGGGCACCTACTTGGGAACTTTATTAGACACACTTACCTTGTTGGTCCACCTTGTACAGTTAGAGACTACATTTTCCATGCACAATTTGTGTTAATCATGCTTTAGCCCTTCATCAATGGTAAGTTTCTGACCACAGGACCACTATCTACTGTATATTTTTGGTTGGAGAACAATTCTCAACCCAGCAGTAACATTGAGGTGTTTAAAAATCCCAGCAACACTGACACGCTTGGTCCCCATCATACCAGCATTACACACACTACTATGCCACTACCATGTCAGCATCATTGCTGTGCTGAGAATGGTCCCTACCCAAACAATATTTGGTCAGCGATATTCCAATGATAAATGTGGTAGAGGGGGGCTGACAAATTGTGCATAGCGACAGAAGGGCTACAGTCATTAATTGTATACCTATAAAGTGCACTCATATGGTAGGTTAACCGGATGAAATGGCCAATGAGTGTGGCTACAAGATAGATGCACCTAATAAACTGGCAACTAAGTGTTTCGTCTAATGCATAAGGTAGTGCTTTTTTATTTATTTTAATGGCATTTTTGTAGTCAGCACTCCTAAATTGTCAAGCACTCCTTAGTGTCAAGCACTTGCTTAATGACTGATTTCTGCAGCTACCCTGTTAATGCAGATTTATTTTTGGTTGCCATATTCGCCCTTACAGCAATCAATGCTTAAAGTTGTCATTAATTTTCTGAAGGTGATTTTGCTTAAAATTCCTAACTCTGGCCATAATAAAGTACACTTTATATTGCTACAGAAGATTTTGAATGACAATACCAATTTGAACAGATTGTTTTGTGGTATGAGAATCATAAATGTGCTTCTGCATCTAACTCTATCCATTCTTTGGTACATCACTTAGTCTGTTTCAACATATAATAGTATCCTCTCATCCCCTGAATGAATGAACTGTATTGCTGATGTGCGAGTTCCTCACCCCTTCAGGCAAGTATTTGTTTCCTAGAGAGCTGTAGAAGTTGTTTGTTCTGCCTGTGGCTTTGTGGGGCATAGTCTGGCTGGGAGGCTTTATCCCCGACACCACTAACTGAGGAGATAGAAGTCGAGCCTTCTGCAGCTCGTGTCTATACTTGTCATACAGCAGGTTAGAGGCACTCAGCACTGGAGCTCCCGGAGTCTCCTCTGCTAGTGGTTTTGGGTTTGGAGAACTGGTGGAGGGTCTGGTAGACATTGTGGAGTCTTCATATGGGCCATCAGTGGCTGGTGGCTGTATCTGTGGACTCTTGCGTATATAGGTGATGATTTTGGGGCGAACACTTTTGGGCTTCGGGGGGCACTTGGGTGGAGACGTCATCGCAGAAGAGCCCTGTTGGGGTACAGGGTTTTGGACATTTGTGTTGATGGTGGTTTTAACTGGAGGCCTTAGGCCAAAGCTATACCCTTGAGAAGCACCATAACCCAGTTGCGGACCTCGAGTAGGCACTCGGGTTCTCACAGGCGACATTGGAGGGCGTCTCTGAGGAGACCCTGCAGTCTTGGGAGATGGGGGGGTGGAAGGTCTGGTAGGGCTGCTGTAAGTTCTGTGGTTTAAATGGCTCTTCCTGTCATGGGGACTGGCAGCATTCTCAGCTGAACCCTGCCTCCTGAGGATGGAGCCCACCTTGGTAGAGGTCGGGCTGGATTGGATCCCTGAGCCTGAGCTAAGAGACTGGCCATTACTGTTAATCTTCACTGGCTCCTTGATGTCTGTCTGATAGTTGCTGGTTTTGGGACCTGTGTCTGAGGAGCAGGATGGCTGCTCTTCTCGAGGTGTCTCCTTATGTCCAAGGTGTCCTGAGGTTAGCTTTGGCTCCATTCCCGGAGAGAGTGGACGTACAAGCTGCCTGCAAGAAGGTGGCACTCTTTCAAGGTTTCTCTGGAATTTGAAGGACAAGACATTCTCCTGTCTGTTGTAGTCTTTGTCTGTACTCCAGCATTGCCTGTCTGTCAGACAGTCACCATTCTCAGTGTTCAATCTACAATGCTCCTGTCCTGGGTCCTGAGGAAGTTTTGTAGAGTTATGATTCCGATCCATCTTCCTGGGCTGCTCTTTTCTTTGTGTGGAAAGAATGAGGGATTTATGTGTGGTTGGCTGCTGAGACCTGCACTTGTCTGAGGTAGGCTTTCTGGGTAAAGAAGAGTGAGACTGTGTATGCTCTGCACTGTCGAGAACACTGGCCAAACTTCCACTGAGGTTGTTCACTGCTGAGAAGTTGGAGACAAAGACATTATTCTCTGAGTAACTGCGTGCCTCTCTCAGGCTTCTCCTTCCTCCAGACCGAGAGGCAGAAGTCCTGAGGTCCAGGGGCTGAGTGCTTTGATCTACATCCATCTCCTCACTGTGGTTGGCATTTTGGTCTGTCCTGGCAAAGTCTCTGGCAGGGTCCAAAGATGTGAGAGCAGTCTGTATCTGACAAAAGTATTTCTTTGCACCCTCTTTGCTTGTATTGTGATCTCTCACTTCTCGCTCTTTCAGAAATGCTTCCAGCTCCCGACACTCTAATAATTCAAACTCCTCCAGCTCTGGGTCTTCACTGTGGGCATGTGTGCCCCAAATGATAATCCTTTCCTTGGTGCTACTGTGCAACAGCAGGGAAGGTATCAGGCTGCCTTCCTCAGTTTGCTTTTCCTCCATGGAGATTTGGTTGGCATTGGCATCACCATCAGGAGGGAGGAAAGGCTGCTTGTTGTTGTTCTTTATTTCCTTGTGCATACTGTCACGAGGGCCCCCTATTTCCTCTTGCCCATTCATGTTATACAACTCCAAGGATCTTTCTCAACAGCTTCCCAATGCTATCAGATCCATGAAAGGTTTCATTCCCCTCTGGGCCTTTACGGCTGTTATGTTCAGTCATGGATCTCACATCTTTGCCATCTTTGTTGGGAGTGAGCCTTGATGTTGGATCTGAGGTTCTTTTTTTCTCAGTTGGACAGTATGTCCAATTTCATCGCATTCTCAGATTGAGTCTTAATGAGGAACTTCACCATTCATCCTGGTGCCTAACCATGCATGAAGAGAGAGAGAAATAAAATTAGAAAGAAAAACACCTTTATGCCCCCAAAACAAAAAACTTAAAACTTTTAACGCAAAGGATGTTGACTCGGGACATAAAAAACAATAAAATAAAAATACCATCCAAATCTTCCCCACATCTTATATCCCCACATGTTCTCAAAAGGTTTGTGACCAAGTAAACACAAATTAGAAATGCACATTGTGAAACAAATGAAGTATTTTCTAGTGAAAAAAAAAATTGGTCTAGTTTTTAGAATTTAATCTGTCTGCAGTACAAGCTATTAGTATTATTAATCAATATGCTGTTAGAGAAGGAGTCTCTATAAAAATAACAGTAAAAATAAACACCACAAACAATAGAACCAATGAAAGTATTTAGCTTGCCCTTCAATAGGTCATTTTCCCCATTTTCATGTTTATTTAATTGAACTGGCTCTCCTAATAGATATTGATTTTCACACGTTAATCCACTTAAGGTATTCCAGTTAGGGTGGCCATGGCTGTACATTTTATTTCTTTTATTTTTTCAGTCTTTTTGTAGGAGAAGTATATTGAATATAGACTGGTCAATTTGGTCAACGGTTATAAAATCACATCAAGTTTCTAAGCAATGAGATATATTTAAGATTATGTATACTTTTATTAGGATATTATATCAGGTTTTATTAACCAATGTCAATTATCCATATTGCAATGCTTAAGTCTATGAAGTTAAAGTGAGGACAAACTGAAAATTTTAATAGATTTCCAACAAAGAAAATCTTTTGACTTCCCCTTTTAATAACAGATGTCAGTATCTCCTGTTCAAGTAATTACATTTTTAAATCTCCACTACTGAGGATTATATATGGCAGAACAGAAGTCAATTATAATAAATAATATATCAAGACTTCAGAGTTACAAGGTTCTGTCTGACTTTTTTTTTGTTGCAAAAATAAGTTTATTATAAACATGTTATTTACATGCCATTGAATGTATGTATGAAGTTTTACAAAAAAATATTGTATAAAAGTAGATTCCAAGGTCTTGAAAGAAAAATAAATTGATAAACTATAAACTACCATCTAAAGCAAAAACACAGAATTTGTAGATGGAACATTTCCTTGTGTACTGAGATTTTTCTGTGGGCTTAGGGTGGTACAGAAGGAGAAACAAAGAAAAGCAGACATTAGAGAGAAATGTTTTGTGATTGGGGTACAGTCCGCTGATAATCTTTAGAAAACTGCAGGCAGCTACAAGGATGGTGGTTAGCAAAATAAAGAGAAATTAATCAAAATTCATTTTGAACCTAATCAGACTTAGACGTATACCAACTGCTCAAATGATAATATTGACCATAGCATTTAGAACATACAAAATGTCTCATGTTGAATGGGTTTAGAACCACACAGAAACACCAAGGACACAAGCAGGACAAAAAAACGTTTTCCCGGCAGGAGGCTTGTACTACAGTCAAGCCGGAAAGTCTGCACACCCCTTTCACCTTCTCCACGTTTCATTACATTACAGACTTATTCTAC
>JAOUQW010000009.1:3968415-3982745 GCA_028565825.1 Olivaichthys viedmensis
TTTCATCATCCAGACACACCACAGATCAAATTGATGAATATATTTCATCACTGTAAAATATTTGCATATGCTTATTTTATGCTCAGATTCGATAGTACGGAACTGGAATAAGGACCATTTTCTCCAATTTGTCCAGTAGGCAAGCGTAGCAGGTATAAAATATTTGTGCCTTCGTGTGAAACCCCTATGCATGCTATAATTTCTCAAGCTTACTCATTCACTGACCACTTTCCAGCTAAACCTGAATGAAACCACACTGGACAGCTTTGCACCGACACACGCTAATACACACTACTTTAGCGCAATGTCACACTCCACTTCACAGCACATGCCCACACACACACAATTACATTTTGTATTACATTTACAACTACATTTAGTTCATTACAATTAATAGTGCCCACACTATTACAAAAGCAATATCCCACTCCAATTACCATCCATCCATCCTTTTTCCCTATCCCCATCCTAACCTGTTTTCATTTTCAATTAGTGAGTGTTTTTATATTTTATGGCTTTATTGCTTTGGGGTACTTCAAACCAAAACTCACTGGAATGGTCCACTTATGTTTACTGGATCACAAATGAAGAGTAGCTCATAGTGTTAAGAACAGACATCCAGGAGACAAAGAGACTTATCAGAGCTGATGAAAGCGCAGCCTCAGCACCTGTAGTGCAGATGGGATGACCCATTGATCTGCGGAAGTCTCCGAATCCCTTTCTGCTTACACACACTGTGACTTCTGGAACCTGGGAACATAGACCTGCCTGTGACACTAAAAATGGAGGATGTCAATGATGGGGCCTATGAACAATAAAGCCCGATTTACACCAACACTCTACATAATACAATTTTAATGGGCAATTATGATCACCCATTCAGGGTAATATTTTTTTAAACAAACTAGAAAATGTGTGGTTACGTGGTAGGTATTAGAAGATGTTGTGGAAATCTTTTTCTTTGTTCTATTATGTATATAATTGTGGTGTATTTTTCTTGTAGTATGAAGTTGTAGTATGAAGTACTGCAGACTGAATCAAATTTGGTAGACATGGTTTGGGGATATGAAGATGAAAAAAAAGGAAATTAAAATGCACAGATGGAATGTGACAGTAGGAAGACCTCTATGAGAGCAGGACAGAACGTTTCCAATACAGGTGTCACTTATGTAAATGTAAGCATCACAATTTTATAATCTTTAAAGTTGAACCAATATGACTGTCTCCCATTTTAAATCTTTGTAAGATGCACATCATTTCAGGAATAGGTGGCAAAACATATAAATTCCCAGCTCCTTTAACCTATTGTGTAGATCAGGTCCTCACAGCACAATGGAAGCACTGTCATATTGCAACAGCTGAGAAAGTGCTGCTGGTCGCTATAACAAGATTTCAGTCCCCAGGACCTAAATGAATCCCTCCCACTGAGCCCTGCAAGCTCCTTGACACCAAATCCATCCTCATTATGCCACATATACATCCATTTATCAGGCACGTAATCAGTGATGCATTTAACAGAAAGGTCACGCTGGTGTGAAGGATACAGAGGAAACACAGAGAGTTATTGCTGTGTGACCCCCTAATAAGATTTAACAAAGATAAACAGAGACTCAGCAGGCAACATGCACCAACAGTGGTGAATAATAAGCAGATACACGGGAGCAGATTAGCCTTTATTATTATTATTGTTGTTGTTGTTGCTGTTGTAATTGTTGTTAATTTTATAATTACTGTCATTGCTCTTAATGTTCAGTATATGATAAAAAGGAATCATTGATATTCAGAAAGCATAAACGAATATGTGGAGATGTTAAAGCAAATCACATTTTACACTTCACTGCTAAACAATAAAAAACCAGCATACTCTGGAACAGGAAAAACTTTTTTTCCTTTTTCCTTGCAATGTGTTTAAAGGGGTTAATGACATTCAATAATGTTAGTGGAGCTTGGTAATAGGAAATAGTATTTAAATTGTAGAAATGTAGCATATGCACCCTACGTATGCATATTAATTCAACCCTTTGACATAAAAGCATGTAAAAACTGAAAAAATGTCTAGAAAGCCTAAGTTTAATAATTAGTGATGCACCAATACAATACTATTGGTAAGTATTGGTATTGCGGCTGCTATTGGCATGAAATGCTGGATCGGTATCGGATCATATTTGACGTATTTTCCTAACCTGATCCACTGACGTATTTGATGCCATGAAAGATACAGATCATGCACATGAACATAGGACAAAAATTGTCTTAAAGAATGTCACCATCACACCTGTGACATTTCACATAACTGAAGCAAAAGAAGCTTGCAGTGAGTCGGCTTGATTACTAAGAGGATGCCAGTATGGAACCAGTATCGGGTATCGGCTAATAGTCAGAGCTTTGAAGATTAAAATGAAAAAATAGGAATGATGTGTGCCTAATAATAATTCCATTATCAGAGACAGATGTTTTGGTATCTTCCCTCTCTGACAGCAGCAGAAAAAAAACTCACAGATCACATTATGTCACCGAGACAAACTGTATTTGTAATGTAGAGATTACTGCAAATATCTCAATAGACTTGCATTACTAAAAATGGATTTACTAATTAATGTTAAAATCAACCAACAGTGTGTGTATTGATGAAGGAACTGAATGCATGGGTTACAGAAAAACACATACACACATGATAAGCATAGGCAGTACATATAATCAGGCGGCACACCCACACACACACACACACACACATCCAGACAATAGGAACCGTGCTGCAGCTGCCTCAGTTTTGACACCACTATACCACTATACACCTCTTCAGTGAGAAAATAACACTTACTCAGTAAAGCACATAACACATGCACACAAACACACACACACGCACACGCTCTCATCACCTTTCAGCTCACAGTCATTTTTGTTTATAATGGCGCAATTCCAGCTCTGCTTACACATGCTTATGTACAGGGATGATGAAACTTCCAAAACACACACACAAAAATGGTATACTACATAAACATTCAGGAATACAAATTAAACCCTTCTCAAATCTCCTTTTTAACAGCTATCAAATTAGATTAGTAATTTGCTTTGCACAGAACTACATATGTTTACAGGGCTCTGTGTGTGTGTGTGTGTGTGTGTGTGTGTGTGTGTGTGCGTTTATGCATATTTGGATGTTTGCTTTTAATAATTTGAATTTGTTAATGTGTGAATGTGGCTGACTCCCATAAGGAATGAAAATGAACCCCAATATTCAACTCATGACTCTACCTGCCCCTGCATGGAAAAACCGACACACTAATGATTTTTTTTTAATCGCTCTTGGCACACACTGCTGGGACAAAGGCAGAGAGTGGAGCCCTTCCCCCACCTCTTCCTCTCTCTCTTTCGGTCCCTCTCTTTCCCTCATGCATGTGGGATGTCTCAGGATGGAGCACTTTATTACATGAATCCAGCCAGACACTCACTCACTAGAGTAAGCTGAGACCAGCTCTTTGTCTAGACCCTTAGAGAAAATATACAGTCCACACAAACACAAATCATTAGTCCTCTTTGCCTTCTTCTGTACCTCTGAGTCCACCCACTCCGTCTCTTTTATCCCTCCACCTCCTAATTCATGCCGACTCAATCTGACGAGTGTGATCCTTCCCCCTTTGTCCTGGCGCCTGATTCTCGTGCTTTCTCTCCGTTCACACACAAGTACAAGACCTCCATACCTTCAGTCAAGTTCTCTGTAAACTAAATCTACACCACAGTCATGGGGAATACAGACGTTTCTTTCTTCAAACAGATGGGCCTTTGACAGTGTTATGACAGAACACAGGAAAATCTGATACCGGCTGCCAGCTCTCACCATCCATCAGCTGGAGGCGCAACCAGAATCCAAAATGTTCTTCTGTTTGGGCTTTTTTTATTATTATTTTTTTTTATTATGGCATGCCTGTAAGGTTTCCGTCCTGTTTGATCCCCTTCATTAAAGGGATATTTCAGCATTTTTCAACCTAATCTCTATCCACCACATTTGTAACATATGGGCAATCACCACAAACAGGAATTTTAACAAAGGAAAACCTTTTGACTCAAAACACACTTATAATTGAATGCAAGGGCAGTTGTTAAATTTCGTCAATAAGCGTTTAAAATATATACTTTATAATACAAATTCTGAACTACAACAATTACACTCTAACAGTAAAGAAGTTACGTTGAGACAGACATGAGACATTATGTATTTTTTTCCATATTTCGAACACTGCAGCAATTAAGTAAAAAGTAATTCTGGTTACTTACACTTTGCCAAAAGCTTTGTGGTATCCATGCGTGATCTGACCCACACAACTACATTGGTAACGCATAACTACAAATTCTTCCCTCAGAAAAAGTAGTCCTAATCATACAAATTTTGGGCTTAATTTACAAGTAACTTTGAAGAATTTGTGAAATCATTTCACAAAAATATTTGTTTTCTATAAACATTTATTGACTGACCAAACAAGTCCCCTTCGATTTCCATTTTAAGTGAGTTTTGAGTAAACAGATTTTCGTTATTGTTTCAGTACAGAGAAACGGGTTGAAATTATTATCCATGGTAATCGTCCGTACGGTACAGGTGCGGGAGGTAGAGATTAGGTTAAAAAAATCACTGGAGTATTCTTTTAAAGATTTTGTAACTAACATTAACTAAAGTTAACATTTATTATAACAAAATCAGTATTTGCTAAGTACAAGGACACAGTATTCATTTTGTGCTGTAAGAGGTACATGGCTCCAGGGAAGAAAGCACCCTGAAGAGGTTAAAGCTCTCAGCAGTCTGGAGTGGGAGTGGGGGAGGAAAGATTGATCTAATAACCATCCAGGATTTATTGAGCTTTCTCATTTTCACCCTGCTCTCTCTGTCTCTGGCTCTCCTTCTCTCCCTGTTTGTGTGTGTAAACAAAAAAGCATGGTTGAGCACACACAGAACTCTCTGCAGCATGCAAATAGGAAGAGAGGAGAAAAAGAAATACTGCAAACCGCCCCATGTGCACACTAAAAACACACTCACATACATATACATACACATGCTTTGCACAGTTGCTACCATGTTACTTTTGGAACACAGACAATTGGCTGTAAGTGATGTAAGACCTTCAAGCGAACAAAGAGACCCCCACGAGACAAAACTGGAGGGACACAATAGTCAGATGACACAGGCTGAGCCATACGTCCTCCTTCAAGTGGACCTGTCAGCCTGTTTAAGACACACTCAAAGAGAAATACACACCTTCTAACAATATGCTACCTCACTTCATTGCTGTTCCTCCCTGGTTCTGACCGGCCTTTCACAATCCCGTTCCTCAGCCCAAAACCCATAATGACTAACACCACACCAAAGCATCAATGTGCAGAAGAACTGGGTGGATGGATATGAATATGATATGATATGAATTGGATATGACATATATCATCATGGTGGCATGATTCATTAAAGATTGGAATGATTCCATTCATCTACATATGAAGGCAGAGGGGCTGAAATTAGTGAGATTGAAAGAAGGAAAAGGGGAAAGCAGAGGGGGTCAGAGAAGGGGACAAAGAGAGAGAGAGAATCTATTAATGAGGTGCTTTATGAATGGACAGAATGTTAGAGTGAAAAGAACAGTTTCACTTGCTGCTATGGAAATGTAGACACTATTGTCTGAGCAGAAATAGTTATATTGACTACTATATAGACAAATATATACTGTAGACTACTATATAATATACAAGCTTTGTCATTTTTCTAACATACAGTTGAGTACAAAGGTTTACATACCATTAGGACAATATGAAGAAGACAAAGAAATGTAATTCATACCAAAAAAGGCATTTAGTGTGTTAGGTTTGCCATATGTGCCTTAATTAGCACAAGTAAAAAAAAATGTCCTATAGTGCATGATATTAATAGTGAAAAAAAAGTGATATCATTTCAAAAGCTTGAATTTGGAATTCTATTTTTACCTGATTTTCTTATTTTCATAAGGTTTATCTGAGTGGGTTTTAGATTCTGATAAATGCGCTTATTGTGATTCATTAGCAACAACAGTGATAAGCACATTTCCATACATAGACATAGCTGAGTTCATGAAAATACTAGTGATCTGTCAGAAATCTATCCCAGATCTGTCATAAAGCTCATAAAGCAAATACAATAAAATCTTAAGCTTCAAAGATCACAATTTGTGTCAGGGTTTGTTCAGTTTGGATATTTACTGCTTGAGAGGAGAGGCGAGGAGAGGAGAGGAGAAAAATGGAAAGTGCAGGACAACAGATGAGCAGGAGAATAGAGTCAAATAAAGCAATAAGGACTGATATCAGAAGATTTCAAACAATGGAACCATGGAGGATTTAGCAACCTCATGAGATGGTGTGATTAGACAGCATTAAAAGAGAGGAGAGGAATAAAGGACAAAAATGTGATTTAAAGACAAAATAAATGCTTGTGATACCTGAGAGTAGTAGTGTTGTTTTAAATTTGACTGTAAATTACAAACCAATGAAAGTATACACAATATTATTTAAGGTTGGTTTCACCTCATTTTCAGTTCACTACTTAGCAATGGATGTCCCATTGACCCAGTGTACCCATATTGTTCTTTTAGCAATAAAACTGTAAAATTTACATTTTATTTTTAAATAGCTTAATATATCCCAACATATATTCCTGATGGCTGGTGTGTGTGCAAACATGTAACATGAACTACAATCTCACTTATTTTTCATATTTAGAAAAATAAGTCATTTTTTTAAACTTTTATTTAACCTTGTTATTCTCTCTAAAACACACAACAGCCACTATACCCATGTGGGCAATTTCCTTTGCAAAAAACTGCATTACAACTTAATGCATTAGATAGCATGATTGAGATTCCTGTTCAATACATGTTTAAATAAACAGCCACACCTACAACACTCCCAGCCTACTGTCTACACCAGTCATTTATAACATCCTACTGGCTCGATTCTGCATGAAAAGATCTTGTGACAACAACTTGTGAGAAATAGGCATCAGACTCTATTGCAAGTCAGATGTAAGTTAGATTGGTTTCTACCTGAAAGTTCATATAGTTCAAAATGATCTTTGGTAACAATCAGCGAAATTCTAAATTACACCTAGACAGTGACCCATGAGAGAAGGAAAGGTATGTCCAGATAAGTATTGATGAAATATCACAGTTTTTTTTATTGTTTCAACATATATGATGAGTTTTCTGTGATTACAGGGTTAATCATTTTTAAGAGATAAAAGGAGATGGTGGGCTTGCTGAGCGAAGATGGTGTGTGTGTGTGTGTACCCAAACAGAGTTTAATAATTTTCTGTTCATGTCCTCTTCTATGACACATCAAATGAAATCAGGCTGGTGTGTGGGATTGCATTCTGCAGAACCAAGCTTTCATGATGTGGGTATAAGCACAAAATCCAAAACTTCAGCCAGCAAAAAAACGCAATGCAGTTCAGCAAACAACAGTAAAGGGCCAACACCATTGCACTCCAAATGCATTGACAGCATCTCTTCTTTCTTACAACAGCAAACACATTGCATGCTGGAGTCACTAAAACACTAAAACAGCTCCCACAGCAGTAGTGGAAGTGGGCATGCTGAAGCGCAAACTCTGGTATTTTACTATATGACTTCTGTGGCTTATGTACTTGCTTCTCTATTTATATGACATTACACAGGTTAATTCAATTCAAATCACACATAAGAAACTATATAAAACATTCATGCTTGGTATGAGTTGTTCTGGCAGCGTGGTCTTGGGTTTTCAGATTTCTAAGAATTTCCATGAACCATTCAAGGTTAAGGTTAGAGCGATGAGCAGGGTTAGCAGTCTTATGAAGTCTTTTGTTTGAGTCCCAGGAATTTTGTATGATTGTGTTGGCTGTCAAAGTTTATTTTGTAATGTAGAGAAAAATACTACAGCTCCAATTGCAGGTACTGAGTAAAAATTGTCACTAAATGTTCAATGTTTTTTTGTAAATATTATGCATGTACCACAAAGCTTGACTGATGCATAGCAACCTATAGTACGTTTCTTTTTAAAATACATCTAGCATCTCAGTCAGTGGCTGGAACAAACCAATTTGCATTAAAAACGCTGAGACAAAGAATTGCAATATTGTTTTACATTTTTTGCAGTTGATATGTGGTGAAGCTGACATGAGCAGAAGCTGAGTCCAGAGCTGAACAAGGCAAACTGAACAAATAATGAGTAGAGATGAATTTGAGACAGGATCATGAGAAGACAGGGTTAATTGAAGCATTGGGGTTGTACCATGTTGGAGGGTCAGGGAGATACAGTGGGGTAAAAAAACCCCACAGAGAACAGGAGTGAAAACAGGGGACTACAAAGAGCGGTGGAAGATAAGCTTGCTGTGCTCATATTAACCTCCACAAAAGCGTATGAGGTACTCAACCAGTCAGAAATATTTAGCACATAGCAAGGAAGAAAATAAAATCTCCCCTGTGCAGCAGCAGGACTCACTTTTTTGGGGATAAATGGATTACATTGGACCTTAAAAAACCCCAAAAGCAATAATTCAGCCTTATGTGAAGGGTTGAAGCCTTATCTCCATTCTCATCTAGGGCATGCAGACATTGTACAGTGTATTCCACTTAACTGGCAGGTGGATCACAGGGTGAGTAGGAGGCAAAGCCCTTCTTATCTCCCATTCTCATTAACATAAGACACAGTGCCCTCTTCATCTTTACAGCCACCTATTCCTCTCTCTAGCTCTCAGGCTTCCCTGGACATTGGCTACTTCTAACAACCCTTGGGACAAACTGTTGCACTCTGAAATATAAACGATGAAAAGCTTAATTTCATTTTACTCCCCTTTTTCCTGCTCCCTATTTCTGCCCAGTGTAAAAGTAGAGACATATAAATATATACATTTTCTGAATATACACTTAGTGGCCAGAAATGCTACCAGCATTGACAACAGTTTTATAAAATGTCCAGTTAATGGAAAAAGTGGAAAAGAGTGTATTACTGCACCTGCTCTCTCTCTCTCTATGTCTCTCTCTCTCTCACACACACACACACACACACACACACACACACACACACACACAGTCCTTGTGGAGGCTTTTGCCTTGAACACCTGAACTCACTCATCCTCAGGTTCATTGCTAGGTGAAGGGAGTCGACTAGAAGCCTGAGTCAGTAGTCTGTGTTACACCCTTATAAAAAAAGGTCATTTAAGGGTTTCTCAAAAGGTCCTTTGAATAGTTAAGGGTTCTTAGGAAACCTTTCTGATAGTGAAACACTCAGCTGTAGGGTCTTACATAGAGCCTTTAAGGGTTCCCACAGAGGGACGACCAAAGAAACCTTAAGGTTTCTAGATATAACCCTTTCTACTAATACTGTGGCAACACAACAATAAAAAAAAAATGAAGCAAATTGTGTGTTTTTAACATGAAGATTCATGAAAAGAAAAAAAATAAATAATAAAAAGTGCTCTGAACGAATATTACAATACACACGCTTCAATGACATAGACGAATAAAAAAAAAAAGAATCTGCAATAGTACAAGCTCATGGCACTTTGCGACAGCTGCATGCTTTTGTATATTTATTGGCGAGAAAATGGCTTTTCATCCTCAGCTATAGAAGGTCTTGGATGAACAAACCTGCTTCAAGATAAAACAAAAAAACTCACCTTAAGACTGTAACCTGCAGCGTAGAAATTTGTTGGGCACATTTCTTTAAGGCCCCATGCGCCCCAGCGTTGTCCATTATCCACAAATAACATTGATTTAAAGGGCCTGTCGGCACTTCGCTGAGCTCTTTTTCCCTTTACATGGCATCCAAATAAGGCCAGAAAAACGATCAGTGTAACATAAACTAGCCGATGCATTGCCTGCGATTGCATTTTCTCCTTCTTCTCGTTTTCTTCTTACAGCCTAGGAGAGTTTAGAGGAGCTGGATATGAGCAAAAAAGGCAGCTTTGGCTTAGACCCTTTGTCTATTGATTTCTCTAGTTGAGCTGGGGGGTTTTTGTCGTTGTTTTTTGAGACCCCTGTTCAAGGAAAAAAAAGACCTTTGATCCCAAACCTGAAATCAATTTTAAACCTGTTCCAAATAGTTATAGTTCAGATCTAGTGTTAAACCAAATGCTAGAACATTTATGTGATTTATGTGGAACGCTTATTCCTTATTAGGTTAGCGAGTAGGCTATTACCTTGTCACATGGAATAAATGCTCTGCTTTAAACATCTACTGATTTTAAATATTAGCTGGCTTCACCTTAAGTGTCGTGGATGTAACACAACAGAACGTTGGCCCGTTGTAAGTAAACTAGTCATGTTGCACACGTATGAAGTACATAATTAAAATTTTATAACAAATTAAAAGATTTATAGGCTGGTTGAGACATCTGACATGGAGATTCAGAGTTAATCATTTAACTTATGTAAACACACAGACAAAAACCAACACACGCACACACACGTTTGTCCAACTATAGCATTTAACAACTGTAAAATAAAGAATACTTTGCCCTGTAATGCTTTTCCTTATTCAACATACAACATCAAATGCCAAACAAGGTGGACTCATTTGCACCGGCACTTTATAGCACTGTCATCTTCTGGATTATGCCCATTTCATGTCAATGTGAAGTTGATGAGGGAGTGTTCAAACCAGCAATGAAATGCAGAGATGAACTGAATTTACTTACCTTCTCTTTTGTGTCCATCTGAGATTCTTCAGCACTTATTTGTACTGGAGACTTACTGCAACATGAAAAATGAATCTTTGCATAATCTCTGAATAATTAATGTTCAGTTTGAAGGCTAAATATTGAAAACGACACAAGTCTAAGTGTTAATCTAAATCGTGTTAGTCTATTCACAATATATAAGTTAACGTACACCCCCATGATTTTCTACATGTTGCAGTTTTTCCCAGTTACTCCACTTAACTGTGATGATGCTGTATAATGTTCCTTTACTTGCACCGTTCTGTGTATTTATTGTATTGCGCACTTGTCCTTTTAACTTGAACTGTTTGTTTTGCACACTTGTTTAACACTTGTTGCACAATTTGCACTTTATATATAGTCCTGTGTATATTAGCCCTGTGTTACCTTGTGTGTTGCATTGCGGTCCTGGAAGCACGATATTTCACCACACTGTATACAAATAAGTGTAGATGGGAGGCCAAAAAAAATCCACTTGACTTGAAGAAATGTTCTTGAAACAAATCAACAGTCAAATAATAATACTTACCTATTTATTCTCCTAATATATAAATGCAAATAAAGTGGCGAACTGTTTTTGTTCAGTTACAGTATAACCTGCACTCTTCTTATTTACTCAGATCACAAGTCCAATTTTATTATGTAAAAGTCTGATTTTTTTTCATTGTCATTTTATTTTATGACAGCTGTTATGGTAATCCCATGTGTAATTATTGGCACCCTTCATAAGGATAAGGGTGAAAAAGGGCAATAGCTATAAAAATAAAAAGGTCATAAAAACGCTTGAATATGAAGTGCTCGACTAAATGGATCAATAAACTACTACTTCTTTAACCCTTCATAGCCTCAGCTAATCAATCAGTTATTCATCCTAAAGCATATTATTCAGTAACTACCATGAACTATTCAGTAACTACAGTGAAACTAATAGGAAAGGTATGTAGTTAAGAGAGTGAAAAATGATGGGTCCTGAGAATTTAAGGGGTTGATAAACAAATCCTACTTTTCTGATCGACAGTGTTAAAATACCAAATCTAATGGAACAGATAAATTAAATAAATTATCACTCATATTTATTAGTCGCTGGGTGAGCGTACACTAAGAGTGATAATCATTATACACAGTTGTTTAATCGTAAATAGCCATCAACAGTTATCTTGTAATTCAACAGCAAATAACAGAATATCAGATTTTTAGAAAATACAGAACGACTTTTTAATACTGTTATTATGTAAACATAACACATCATAAGGCACTGCAATCAAAGTAATATAATAAACTAAATAATCATATGACGGTGATTTCAGACTCTATGTGGCCTTTATATATAACTTTTTTGAAGGAAATGATAGGAGCTTAGTGTGGCACACCATCATGCTGTGATTCTCTGGCCTTTCTCGTGTTCATTTCCTCCACAAGGTTTTTCAGTCTTCCCAGGTGATGCAGAGCTCTAAAAACAAGCAAAATTGGTAATAACATTTGTAACAGACTGGCAGCCGTGAAATGGTTTTATACAGTGTAAAGTGTTAATGTAGAATGAACCATGTTTCACTGACCTCTTTAACGATTGCCCACCAGGGGCTAAATCAGAATCTTCAACACCTGGTTGAGAAACCTGAAAAATAACAACCCCAAAGAACCTAGATGTTACAGTGACATTTGTATTTCAAATTCCTAAAGAGTTGAGTTGTGCAGATTTCCTTGCAAGTGTAAGGTCCAAAAGTCAATTTTGAGAATAAAATGTAATTGAAATCTGAATATCCTGATTACACACCATTTGCATCATTTTTTTTCAAATTGTTGTTAACGATATTTCATTCAAGTGGTTTCAATTGTATGCTTATAACACAGTGTAAGAGCTGATTTATACTTCTGCATGTCACGTTTTAGCGGCGGAGACAGGACACAGGCACAAGCCGTTGCAAACTAACATTTATTGAACTTCAACATAAAGCATAAACCTACACAACGCAACACAAAACAGCTTGACAACAAACAATCAGGCACAAACTGGACGGAAACAAGAGGGCTTTTTAAACACTTACTAATTACGAACAAACGCCATGCAGGTGGGGACAATCACATCACGAGACAGGGAATCACAAACACAAACACTGGGCGTGTGGCGCTCGTCGCCATGGCAACTGCCACATGCGGCCACGCGCACCGCGTGACACTGCGTTTGCGAATCTGCAAACAAAATCTGCGTGTAATGTTAATTGTGTGCAGTAGGGAGCAGTGGCTCATTTACCAAACCGGAATATACAGAAAAAACCCCAAAGACGTAAGTCTCGTGTTTTACTGTAGTAGAAATTTTTAAATAAATTTTAAATAAATATGTGAAAATTAGTGTGGAGAAAATCACATTGTCGTCCCATTCCCAACGCTACCAACTCAACCATACCTCATTTGCTTGACGCACAGCGTTTAGATGAGATTTTGGAGGTCGCCCCGCCGGCTCCTCTGCGGCTACGCTTACCAATAAACCCAGCCTCTGCGTCTCAACGCAGATACTTTTGTGTGCATCTTTGCATAAATATAAATCAGCCCTTAATTGTCAACACCTGATATTGATTTAATTAGTATAGTCCTCGTTATATATGTGTTATATGTTATGTGTTATCATGTCGTCAGTCTATAAAAAAAACAAAAAATCTGGGGGCAAAATTTTATTATTTATGATAAGTGATAAAACGAAAACAGTTATTGCACTCAGAAATTTAGACTTTCTGTACCCCAGAACTTTCCTGGTTCTCTATCTGCGTTAGTGGATTTGAAACAGGTCCACTGGAAATGTTGAGTATTTCGTCTTTTTGTTGTGTTACTCTTTGCTCCACAGCCTGAAGGTTAAACAGCATCTGTTTGAGGGCCTCAACTGGACCAGGGTGTTTCCTGCTGCTGTAGCCTGAAGAGAACGAGCCTAAAGACTGAAAGACACAGTGGGAAAAAAAGTGCTGGATTTGTAACATCATGACTATGAAACGATCCGAAACATTGAAAATGCTGACTTGAGAATCTACAAAATGTCAGATATTTCTGTTGCATCCTAATAATATTTTTAACATGGCCCTCGCCATTTTAAGTGCCCTTACATTACTTTATCAGCTCAAGTGAAGTTTGTGAGGGATAAAGTCAACATCAGTGTAGACTTCAAGATCTTCAGCAGTTTACTCAGACACACAATTTTTCTTTTTAAAAAAGCAGACAAAGTTGTTTATATTTGTAAGCAGTTAAATACATACATCAGAAATTTACCACTTGATTTGCTCCATCCAAATCGGGTTTTATTACTCTAACTGCTCCAGTTATAAATGCCAGCTGATTGAATAGCAAGCCGATATGATTCTGTAGAGAGTTTAAGTGTGTAAATCTTAAGGGAAATAACGTCAACTACAGTTCTTGTTGCCAAGGTCAATTGTTCCTGTTGAAAAATGCGCTCCCGCTACACACACGCCTCCATTTGTGCTGCAAGTGGACACTCGTTTGGTGTAGGTGACCCACACACCTCCGAGTTATGTGAAGTTGATGAGGGAGTGTTGAAACCGGCAATGAAATGCAGAGATGAACTGAATTTACTTACCTTCTCTTTTGTGTCCATCTGAGATTCTTCAGCACTTATTTG
>JAOUQW010000009.1:4030430-4048549 GCA_028565825.1 Olivaichthys viedmensis
CTTGGTGGAGCTGAGGCTTGAACCCACGACCTTCTGATCAGTAGCCCAGCGCCCTAACCACTGAGCCACCACTGCCCTATATTATCTATATTACATATTATCTAACAAAACCCCAAATACTATTATATAAATATATATGAGGGACAGGTTATTTCTTACATTTAAAGGGGCTGTCCTGCTGTTTTCTAAAACAAAAGTTCACAATCCAGTCCTCAAAGACATCCAGTCAGTCCATATTGTAACATCTGGTGGGCTAGAAATAAATCAGTGCTTTGGCACTCATTTGAAAATTGTCCTTAATTTGGCGCATAATGTGGGTTGTAGCCTATTTTTAAGGATTTAAAAGGCTTTTTTTTTGTTGTTGTTGCAGTAATCTGTTAAAGATATCGAGCTTGTGTGAAAACGGTCAATAAGTTCCCAAACCGGTATGGTGCGCATTTAGTGTTCGGCTCCAATTGAAATCCCTTTTGCAGCACAGTGAACGTCGCTGTTGTGGTTTTCGTGTTGAGACCTGAAATGGTCGTCGACGTGCCTGTGTAATTCAGCATGTAGCCTAGGCTTAATGCAGAATAATCTGTTCTTTTGAGGATTAGACAGTGTTTGCAGGAACGGTCTGCCTTTAATTGCGCGCGTTTTGCCGATAAACCACGGGGCGCATCCAAGGACTGACAGCTCCCTGTTCACTGAGCTATTTCTTTTCTAATGTTTTCGTGTTCGATTTAAAACACACACACACACACACACACACACACAACACCTTTGGGTCTGCTTATCATCGTTATCATTATCAACCCCGAGGCACTTGTCCCATTCCCAAGACGCGCATCGTTAAGGGTGTGCGCGCCGCCCGACGCTCGTTAAAGCCCTTGAGCTGAAGGACGACTTCCCCAATGATTAAGCTTGGGGAAAAAAGGAGTCGGAAAGAATGCTGGCTCTAGTACCCGTGGTGATAAGGATGAGTCATCGTGCTGATCTGGCTGTTCAATAACGGAACGCTGATTCTGCAGCAGGTCACCAGGCAAAACAGCTGTTGTGCAACGGCTAGTCGAGATCACTCCACAAGGACGTGCCAAGCTGAAAACTTTACAACTGACGAGATGCCAAGGTGTGTTTTGGTTTTAATAGGACTGAAGTCTTGCGCTTTGATCCTAATGACATTTACTACACATGCAAAAAGCCGAAGTGGAAAGCTCTGACTAAAGCCTAATGATGTTTAGAGAACAAGCTGTTGCGTAAAGTGCTCCAGTTTTACGCACGCAGCGTCTTTCCTCCTATTATTAGAGCTGCTGTTTTTCTCCACTTCTTATTGACACAGGACTTCTTCTTCTTTTTTTTTTTTGCTATTGGTTGTTTAAAATGTTCTCTTATCTGCGGTGTTGCAGTATTGCAATACATATAACCTGTTTTCACATCCACTGACCAACAACTGGGCATTTTTAGGTCATTGCCACGTGTCTAAGAGGAGCAGCCCATACATTAGTAATAGAATTGCTAATAGTAAAACGTGTTTCCCTCTGGTTGCTGACCCTTTTGCATAAAATGCACAGACTGAACGGACTAATAAATAAATGATAGACTATTATTAATAGAGTATTATTATTATTATTATTAGCAATACGATTAGGGGATTAAACACACACTGGCTTTTTATATAACAATGTTATATTCAAATCAATAATAAAAAACAACAATAACAGCAACAGTAATAATTATTAATATTATTATTAATATTATTTGCAGTGCCTCAACCCTTCGATTAAGGTAGCCTACTGTATATAAGTGTAGGTAATGGGGCGTTACCTGTTAACTGTTTGATCAGTGCACTTCTGAACTATCTGCTGATTGGCTGGCAGGCACTCAGTCTCCACAGGTAGCCAATCAAAACGTCCCAGTGTTTTCCATGCCTGGGCTCCTATAAATCAGCCGATTGCCCAGATGGAATTTCTTACTGAGTGGAGAGAGAGAGGGAGAGAGAGAGGGAGAGAGAGAGAGAGAGAGAGAGAGAGAGAGACAGCTTCGACCTGTTTCTCACAGGTAGGCTATGGGTCCATGCATTGCATACTTAGATAAAGGTAGACTATATTTAGAAAGTGTGCTTTTTTATTAAGTATGGATGTGCTACCATAGATTTATTCTTGTGCTTGTGCAGGGGGTTTATTTATTGCATCTGGTTGTGATACAATGAAATTAGTATTCGACGAGTGGTATATCCTTAAAACTAATTTAGAAAATATGTGAGACAGATGATTTAAGAATCAATTTTCTTTTTTTTCTTTTTTTTACACCATTTCTTAGTAGTATTGCTCAGTTATATAAGAGATTCCAGGTAGTATAATAATAATAATAATAATAATAATGCATGAGTCTTTAATCTTTTAAGAGAGACCCATATAACAAATCTACCATAAAGGAACTGAGAAAAAAGGTGGGAGACAAACTTGTATTGTGTTCCCTTATGGAAATGATAAAAGCCATAATGTCTCTGGTGATCTGTTTAAAAAAAAAAAAAAAAGAAACATGTGATTACTGAAATTACCTTGTCTCTGTCTCAGATCCAGATCTGAGCTGGTGTGTGTACATCTGCTCTCCCATAGTCCTCTCTCTTGTTCACCTCTATGATGGCTCCTACACTGTCCACGGCGTTCGCTCGCCGCTGGTGGATGGCGGTGACGGCCATCATTGAGAACCTGCTGTTCTCTGCTGTACTGCTAGGCTGGGGCTCCCTGCTTATCATGCTCAAGTCTGAGGGCTTCTACTCCTACCTCTGCACAGAACATGGTAAGATGCTAGAATTCATTCAGAATCCCAAGAAAAAGGTTGAATTGCAGTGAAAAACAGTAATAGAGGCACATGTATGCTCTATATTTAAGTCCCGTGCATGTAACATGCCTTGTTAAGCTTATCAATCTGTTCTAGATAAGGTTCTGTCTGTAGGTTGAATGGGCTTGTTTGACATATATAGTGCTGTAAATCAACAAATCAACACCCATTGTCCTGCATTTAAAAAAAGTGTGGAATGCATTGTGCTGCAACAGCGCTAAAGGCTTTTATCAGCTCATCAGTTGTAAGTAAGCTGCAAAAGCCACAATAAAAGCCTTTTGTGCCCTCCTTCACCACGGAGGAAGAATGGGTTCATCCCCCATGAGCCATAGTCCACCGAAGACTCTTAATCAGTATCCCTGCATTTAGAGCCCTCTAAAGGGCTGGGGAGACAATAAATATTATTCCACTGGGATTCAGTGACCTAACCAGTTCTGCCATGAATTAAGAGGCCTAAAGCTGTACCCAGCCGTAAGTAACAGCTTGATGGCAGGTTAATTCTATTTAGAGGGGTGTTTTTCAACTTTCAACCATTCTTTTTTCTTTTTGCAAGACGCAGTCTCAGCCTTATTGATTGTGTCAGGATTGATTAATTGACTTAAGCATTGACCTGATGGCCCAACGGGGTCTAAAGAGGGCACCTGAAAACACCCTGTTCTAGGATTTTTCTTTTGTTCCTTTGAATTTGAATAGGCACAAAAGAGCACACCATAGCAAGAAAAGAAGCTGCTTGTGAATGGAAACAGTAGGAGACTTATTGACTGGGACTGATCTGGCTACAGCCACAAAGACCTGTCCAACATGATCTCTATCTGTGGATGCATAGCATTGTCTCTTAAACTACTTTAAATTAGGAACACATTATTATCTTTTTTCGGAGCCGCTATATGGACTAAATGTCTTTTGTTTTGATCTGTAATAGATCTATATAAGTTACAATCACTTAGATAAGGAGCCAGCGTTAAGTTAAAGTGTTAATCAGATGAGCTAATCCATTAAATCTGATTTAATTAATCAACGGTCTAAAAGCCAACATATAAACTACAAATCAGACAGAGTCACAGAAATGTTAAGAGGCAGGACTGTACCTGTTTGCCGCTCTCTTTTGCACATAATAAAGCTTGATGCTTGTGGCCAAGCAAGAGAAGAGCCAGATGGTCTAATGAGCAGGTATTTGGCACATGGGACAACTAGTGCTAAAGTTCCAGTGTTGCACATAGTGTACAGCTTCCTCAGCAGAAATGTTAAAGTGATACATGCCTTTGCCCTGCTCCAGAGTGTATGTGAGTGTGATGTGGCCTCATGTACCATCTGTTCCTGATTTTATCAGATCTGGCCAACAGTAAATGAGCGCTATCAGTTCTTTCTTTAACTCCACTATGTCTTGCTTTAGTCACTCTCTGCCTTTCATTTCTCTCAAAGAACTGATTTACCAGTTACCAAAGTGTGAGCACTTCAGAATTGTGCTTTATTGGCCAAGTACACTTGTGTATACAAGGAATTTGACTCAGTTGTTGAGATCTCGCTGTGCTTGTAGATATTACAACAAAATAACAAGGACAAGGACACAAACAGCATGAGTAATATAACACACATTTGATATGTACAGAAGTGGATACTATCTACAACTATTGCACTGTAAGTAAAAAAAGAAGGATATTGCACAGGGAAGAATATTATGGTTACAAATATAGCGCAGAAACAGTTATTGCATATCAACAAGACAGTTATTGCATCTCAGCAACACAAAACGCAATGCTGACTGACACAGTGATCATATTTGTTGAGGAATTAAGTGTTCATGAGTCTGATAGCATATGAAAGAAAACAATTCCGGTGTCTGGTGATTTTGACACACATTGATCTGAAGTGCCTGCTGGAGTGTATTCAGTTGAGTGTATTTAAAGCAGATGGTTTGTTAAGAATTTCATTAAGTCACTTAATAAGCACAACACTTGATGTTGGAACACACATTGAGCTTTTATATTCTCCATTACCACAAACTACATCCACCTTGTGCTTTTCTGAGAATGTCTGCTATCTTTCAGGGTGTGCCTGGTGATAATTTTAATCAGACTTCCCATGCCAAACATTTGTAGGCACATCTATGCTGCCTATGCACATACAGTACTTCATGCACAGTTTGTCTTACCTGCAATACTTATAGTACTTACAATAATGAAATTGTATAAATTCAACAAAACACATAATGCAATACGTTTAATCATTCCAATTAAAAAAACATAACATATTACCCAAATATAACTGAAAATCTAGATATTACAATTGTATAACGTGTAATATTAGCCAGTATTTAAAAGCAGGTACAAATATTATGTTGTCCTGTTTCAGTGTATTATTGATTTTCTTCTAAGATTATCAGTGGGATCGCCTGAGCGCAACAGTCAATAAATATTAATAAAACACTGGATGAAACAAGTAATATTGAGGAACGGCCATATCTTATATTAATTATTTGAAAGGGGGAACTGAAGCAGGTGGTGACTGACTATGTTTTTCTATTGTTATATCTTTTATTACCTAAAAGCAGTTTCTGTTGAACTTTATGATAAGAGCGATATTTTTGATAAGAGCAGTAATAAAATGTAAGGTATGCCACATTTAACCTTTTTATGGAGTTATTTGCTGCATGTATCTAAATTTTATGTGTGATACCCAGATTCACGCAGACACGAAGGTAGATCCAAGTGCAGTGTTTTATTAAGAGGATAATTCACAAATCGTAAGTCGTAAGTCCATGCAAAGAGTCGAATAAACCTGGTAGTTAAAACAATGACAATCAAAACAAAGGGGACAGGCAAATCTCATCAAATCAAATCTCAAATGAGACAGGCGTAAGGTTCGGTAACCGTAAATCCAAAACACATAGAAAACGGTCAGAGTTGTCATCGAACGATAGGCAAGACTTTGCAACATGTCCAAGTGCGTGTCCAACATGTGTCCAACATGTTCACTGTCTGTGAAATGAGTGGAATGTGCATCAGGTGTGTAAGGTATGCGAACTGGAAGTATTCAGATTTCTGGTGACGGGGACCTCCGGTGGTGTGGGGTGGTATTGTCAGTGGAGACCTTGATATTATGCCAGTAGGAAAATACTGGGTGTTTAACTCCTTGTTTTATGGATGTTGGTCTAAGATTGAATAATGTTGGGGTAAGGTTTTATGTATTGTATTACTAAAGGACAAAGATAACATATTGGAAAATATGGCCCTGGTTTGAAGTGATGTTCAAGCACTGTGATTACACTGCATCATCAGACTTCCTGCTGCCATTTTCTGTTGATGGTTTATGTAGGTTGAAGTTAACCAAGCTGACCTTTCACAGTGATGCTTGCTATCAGGATAACGTCAGTTATCTTAGCTCATGAGAAATGCAGCTGTAATTGCACTATGCCCAGCTCTAAACCCTTTATGAGGCCTGAATGGGAGCCAATGCATTATCATGGATCAGAAAAGATGTCAAAGCAGAGTGTGATGTCACGGTTGCCCTAAATGTGCTGCATAGTCACCTGAGCAGTGCTTCATGCTTTCACTGTTAAGCACCTCAGAAAATTCCACAGAGTGCTTGAGGGCAGGGCTGGCCTCTCAGGGCCATGATGCCGGCAGCGTGTGTACGGGGGTGTTGGGTGCATGTGCATCATCTTCCACAATCTGACATAATTTAGCAGAAAAGGACGAATAGTCTAGTTGCTCCTCTGAGAAAATTTGACACTGTTATAAACATAAACTTGCTCACATTCTTAGCATCACTTTGCAGCAGGGTGGTGGTATGTGCTTGGAAAGGCAGTGTAAATGCACCGGAGGGCTTGGCCTCCATTTCTCCTTTCTCATTCAGAGCTCTCATTAATCTTCTCAGATGTCTGTCACAGTTAATGTTCTTGGTCATGTTTACAAGACTTAACCACCAGCATTTACACTGAGGGATAATATATAAACTTGCCGGTTTCTTAAGCAAAAAGAAACCTGGCTAAAGTGGCATTTTGGTGGCATTAGTGCTAGTCCTAAGAGCTAATACTTAGTAATTCTGTGGAAACTCACTGTATGGCCTGCTATTGCATGAGGGAAAAGGGGGGGAGTTCCAGTTAGAGGCGGATTGATTATGTAACAGCCCCAAAGTGTGACAATAAACTGTTCCAGCAGTGTGCAATAAAAGATCAGCAAATTGGTGCTTTTCTCCTTCCTGCCTGTCACAATCTTATCTGAGTGTTTTACTGAGCTCATGTCACAAGGACTCCCCATGCTAATCAGCACTTTACTGCTGGCACAAGGTCACACGGTAAATCTGCAAGATACAAGGCAAGGCTTTGCTCTCATTGTGCATTTGAGTATTGGGCATAGACTATGGCTTCATTTGTTTCTTGTTAGCAAATTACAATTATTATGAAGGCCTGCAGCATACAGCAAATTACCTAGTTGAGTTTTTCCTCGGATTGGATTGTCATCGGTCCTAACATATACCAAATAGGATTTCGCGGAAACCATGTGTGTGTAATGTATAGGAATATACCGATCCCACTTTTTCTATTTTCGATACGATACCAATATCACAAAACTGGGTATCGGCTGATACCCGATACTGATCCCATACTGACATCCTCTTCGTAACCGAGCTGATTCTCTACAAGCTTCTGTTGCTAAGTTATGTGAAATATTACAGGTGTTATGGCAGTGGACTTTAAGACGAGTTGTGTTCTGTGTTCATTTACAAGATCTGTGTAAGTCTGTCAACATCACATGCGTTTTTCGGCATAAAATGCGTTAGTGGATAGGCTCGGAAAATATATCAACTTCGATCCGATACTGATCCAACGTTTCCGGCCAATATCAGCCTCAATACCGATACTCAGTGTCAAATCGGCACAGTAATATACAATCTAAAATAAACAACATACAGTTTCATAGACAGCTATCTATCTTTTCCCACCCACTGGTTTACTCCCTGGTTGTGTAGTTAAAGTTAAAGTCAGTTTCTCTAAGTTTGCGTATGCTTATCAGTTCAGAGTAGACCGTTCAGTCCAGAGTGTGTTGGTCATTCCTAAAATGCCTCTGTTTTGCATATATTAGGACACGTTGATTTTCCAGGAACAGCCGTGCAGCTGTGCATTAGCACAGTCTTCTTACTTGTGTCTCATCTTATATTTAACAGCAGAAACCATCATTTGATTGTGAAGTTCTCATGTGTCCCATATACAATACTTGGTCCTGCTTTTTTTCTGGTCTGATTGTAGTTGCTGAAGTTGTGATTACAGGCTTTAAAAGTTGGAGTAGAAATACAATACTTGGGAACATCTGATGGATGTATGAACAGCAAGTTGTCTAGTAGATTAGATTAGACACCGCAGGCTGTTTGACTACAGTGTGATACCAAGAACTGGTGAAAATGTTCATTGACAAGCTTGTGTATTTCCTGGTAGAACTGGTCAAATGCAACTTGTTCAACTCTGCTTGTGATGATCTGGAGTCTTATAAGTTGTATTCATAATGATTGAATACAGCCTGATCTCATGAGAAATTCTAAGGAATTTAAACTACCAAAAGCAAAGAGGTTAGATTTTGGTTGATTTCAACCAAAAGAAAAGGTACAAATGCTAACACCGCCCCTAACCTTCTGTCACATCTTTTCATATGACTGTCGTGTTGTGTGACTGCGAATTGTTACAAATTTGCAAGTATAAGACCATGTTGGTTTGCCTTTGCTTTTAGCACCGAGCTTTTGTATGAACCAGTTCATGAACCATGTGCTTTGGTTCGTGAACTATATACTTACCATAATCCTTATTCCCTTTCCTGCCACAGTCTCTTCCTCTATTCCTAATCTTTACCACAATCCTTATTCCGAGTGCCTTATAAATAAATAAATAAAAAACAGGATTTGAAGAGATTATGTTGATTGCTAAATCTTATGGTCATGAAATGAATTTGCTAAACTGACACACTTGTGCCTATTCCCATGCTCTTCTCCAGGGAACACCTCCACTTTCAACATCTCTGCAAAAGCTGTGGCTTCACCAGCAGAGGGTGAGGAAGACTACCAGTATGAGGACTACCAGTCTGTGCCACACGGCGATGGAGTAGAGGTGGTTCCTCTGAAGCCAGCGGACAAGCCTCTGCATATGAACGGCTGGATGATCTGTAAAGAGCAGGACGAGATGCTAAACCTTGCCTTCACTGTCGGCTCCTTCCTACTCAGCGCTATTGCACTCCCTCTCGGCATCGTCATGGACAAGTACGGGCCACGCAAACTCCGTCTGACTGGCAGGTTAGTCCCAAAGAAATATAACACACTGCAATCTGAAAGGTTTTTTTGCTTATAAGTCTGTAAATAAGATGCTTTAATTGCTGTCCCTTTAATTTCAGTGCCTGCTTCGGTTTATCCTGCCTTCTTGTTGCCTATGGAGCCAGCAACCCCAATGGTAGGACTATTAATAATCGGAGGTTTAGTCAGTGGATTGTATTCATTAGACACAATCATTAGACTTATTGATATACTGTACATGTAATATGCTGACGAAAGATGTGTGTGTTTGTTCCAGAACTTTCCGTCCTCATCTTTATTGCTCTGATCTTTAACGGCTTTGGAGGAATGTGTATGACCTTCACTTCACTCACGGTGAGTGTGTTACTATAATGGTCTTTCTGCTGTTGAAATATTTGTTAAATCCATTTTTTTTAAATGTCCTTGTTTCTCCTCTCTTAAGAATCGTTTTCTCTGCCCTGTTTTGCCTGTTTGGCCACTTGGCTGAGTGCTCAGGCTTCTCTGTCCATTAGGACCATTAGCACTTTGTGTCCCAACATAATATAGGATGTGACCAGAGGCTCTGGAGAGAGAGAAGGGGGTGATGAATAGAGGGAGGAAAGAATGAGAGAGTTCACCATTCTTTCTGCAAGCCTTCTTTTTTCTTTTTGCTAGACAAACAGACTAAGCATCTCTCCTCTCTCTCTCTCTCTCTCTCTCTCTCTCTCTCTCTCTCTCTCTCTCTCTATTAGTGTACAGTAGGTTAATCATTAGGCCCATCTCCCTCTCTTACTTCTCTCTCTCGTTCCTGTTCACTGGGTTTTCCTGAGGCGTGAGCTGTCTTGCATTAATTCCTGATGGAGTGGTAGTGGAGCGCTGACCTGGCAACAATGGCCTGTAGTCATCAGCTCCAGGAAAGCTTGAAAGGTTGTGTAACCTCAATGGCATCTTAAGCATTATAATTTTTTTTCCATTGCCATGCAACTTTCTCAGAGTAGAGAGGACTCAATTTAAGTCCATATTTGATTTGGAAGAGTTTCTTCCGGGGTTGCACAGGATAAAAAGGTACTGAAAAGGTGTGAAGAGGCACCAAATTACTGAAAACAGTGCGATACTACAATGTTTCAGTGCCAGCATTATTAACCTGCTGCTAAAGGAGTAATCGACATCAGATGATGTAGGACACATCCGCAAACATGAAGTTCATTATCAATGAGTTCATCGCAATAATTAAAATCGCTCTGCCAACGTATTTTAATAGCTATTCTTGGTCAAGAACTAGGAACTAGTTATAACTATGGTTTGTAGTGTAACACAGTAATATTTAGTGAGTTGTAACTTAGGCTTTGCGCTAATATACTTACAGCTGGTATACCTGGCGTCTCACATACACAGGCAGTGGTTTTATTATGTATAGAAAACCTGACTATATGTAGAAGCGACAGCCAAGTGAAACCTCATCACTGTCAGACAAGTTAGGGCCGAACAGAAACCCAACATCTAATGCCAAACAGATTGTCAGTTATTATTTATGTTATTAGTTATCAGTTATTATTTAATGATATATGTCAGCACACGCAATGACCAGAGAGAATTGAACGCTGCTCTGCAAAGCACAATCACACAATTTACACTTTGGGTTAACAATATTTCTTTTCACTCTTCTTGGAATAACAAATGCACTAATAGTGTCAAACAGTTAAAGAAAATGAAAATGTAATCCTTTCTTAAGCTCATATTTTTGTGTAATAGACGGTAAAAAATCTAAATCCGTTCATGCTCCTAATTTCCATGTAAGCTTCATTATAAAAAGTTGATTGTTGATTATGCATGTTTTAATTTATATTTTCTGTTATTAAGTGTCTTATTTATTATCAATTATAAATTTTCTGTGAAAATATATATTTTTTTATATTAGTACAAATATTTGTATTAAATTTGCAAAGGAAAGGTTTTTGAAAAGACACTAGTCACACGTTCTACACAACAAGTAGTTCCACAGTCTTTTAGACACCCACTTGGTGCTGTACATCTACACCAGAGGAATGACTGATGACAGTAGCCTACTCCAATTAGAGAAACAAAGAGAAAGAAGGAGACAAAGTAAAGAGGAGGACAGAAATTTATCAGAGCGGACAGCTCTGATCTTCATTCATAATATGTAACACAATCAGTTGTTTACAATTCTCGCTCCATGCACTGTCCCCCTCCTCTGTTCTCTCAAGACTCATAGGCTGTTTAATACTCTACAATTCTAGTTCGAAAAATTCCTGTTTTGCTCTTAGCTCCTAATTACTCCATGTTTCCGCTACATTGAACACTGCAGTTCATGCAGCCCAGTGCTGTTCTGAGATCAGTTTGCCATGCTCTTAACCTCCATGACCGCCCACCCCCCCCGACTGATCCGCACACAGTGCTGGTGTTCAGATGATTTGGGACAGCAGGGAGATCTGTGTCATGCACTAAATGAATGTTAATGTGTTTTTGTTTTTGTTTTCAGCTGCCCAACATGTTTGGAGACCTGCGCTCCACCTTCATTTCGCTCATGATCGGCTCCTACGCATCTTCCGCTGTCACCTTCCCTGGAGTTAAGGTGCGCTAAATTTACAGAGTAAACTATATCCCACACAGCCCTAAATTCTGGATAATCATGATCATAATGATATTCAGCCTCAATATTTGGGTGATTTTCTTCACAGTGCATTGTTTCAACACATTGAATGCCATTAACGTCGAATCAGATTTAATTTTCCATCTGACAAAATAGTTGGTTTCTATACTGAGAAATTAAATCTAAAAAGGAAAAACGAAACAAGAAATTATGTTCGATGCAAGAGCAAGGTTACACTCTATTTTCATTTGTCTCTGTGTAGGTGATCTATGACCTGGGAGTGAACTTCATCAGTATTCTGGTGGTGTGGGCAGTGTGTGCTGGCCTCGTCTTCCTCAACTGTTTCCTCAACTGGCCGCTTGAGGCCTTCCCTGGCCCAGAGGACATGGACTACACGTAAGGCATAGGACACTTGTGTACATACACATGCACACATCTTTCAAACTATAGCATTATATTTCCTAATATGGTTGGACGATATGGATAAAAATAGCATATTGCAATTATATTACATTTCAATAGTTATATGCCTTGCAGTATATTAAAACAAACAGTTGAACTGTAATGTGTCATGCGTAAAGATTGGTGCCAATGCCACGATAAAAGAAAAATTGTGGTTTGTTAGAGTTAGAGTTTTTTTATATAGAAGGCCAATGTTGTGATAACGATGAACAGATATTGTCTTGCGCAGCTCTATTTCCTACCTCTAATTTTCTGGTCTTTTCTACAGTGTGAAGATCAAGTTCAGCTGGTTGGGTTTTGACCACAAGATCACTGGGAAGGAGTTTTATAAGCAGGTGACAACGGTGGGCAAACGACTGAGCACGAGCAACTCTCCCACGCAGAAGGAGCTGGCCACCAGCGAGGGTCACAAACTCTGTCTCTCCACCATGGACCTGGAAGTGCAGTCTAAAGAAGAATGTAAGAGACAATGATTTTAGAACACAGATACAGCCCTGCTACAACATCCTGCAGCTGTTGCTTGATCTTTGGAGCTATATTTACTCTCTGGGTCATATACCAACCCATGAAAATACTGCTAGAATCCTTAAATACATCTTGCTCCAAAAACTTCATAACAGCATAAATAATTTGTTCACGAGCCTAATCATAATAAGGAATAATAGAACTAGACATAGAACAGGACACAATAGAATAGATGTAATGTGATGATTAAAGTGTGTCATTTTTCTTGGCTGCAGCTCAGTCCTTCATGCACAGCATCTTCAGCCCTCTGTTCCTGCTCAGCCTGGTCACCATGTGTGTCACTCAGCTACGTCTGATCTTTTACATGGGAGCCATGAACAGCATCTTGGAGTCCATGAGCGGTGGAGACCTCAATACAGGTGTGTGTGTGAAAGAGAGGGAGAGAAATAGAGAGATTGTTGGAGATGTTTTTTGATTGACATTTTTTGTGTATGAATTATTGTGTGTGGTGTCAGGGGGTCCATGGTGTACATTGTATTCATGGAACACTATTTTGTCATCATGCTTATGGCATTGTGTACTTTATTTTCTTCTGCCCCTCTTTCTCTTAAATCCATCATGCCTCTTGGACTGTTTCTGTAGTTGAAAGAATGGAGTTGGGTAAGAAAGTGGCGGTTGTATAAATTGGGGTGGATGATATGCTATCGACATTGCGATAAATTACATCATGATATAGTTTCGTTTTCGAGTGTATCGTGGATATCGTCAGCACTACAACACTGACTGACCCCATTGTCACTCACAGCAACAAGTAGCTTATTTTTTTGGCAATCCTTATTTGACCTCCGTTTCAAAATTAGTTGTTATCTGTTTTGTTGGCACTTTGCTAGCAAAACGAAATGATATGATATTTTTTTCCATATCGCCCACCCCTAGTTGTAAGCTAGCCTAAGTCACAGTTTGTGCTTTCAGCCGCTTTGGACCCAGCAATTAACCTTCACCTGTACAGGTCGATACTGGAGAGAAACGTTCCCTGCTGTCCTGCTTTTCATGCCTTTGGAAACTCTAGAGCTTACAGTCATTAACCTTAGACTAATTTATTAACCACAGTAGTTACTGACCAACCTCTGATTATTCATTATAATGTATTCTAATAAATATTCCCCTTTCTCTCTCTATTGCTCACAGTGAGTCTGTATTCCTCTATTTTTGGCGTGATGCAACTGCTGTGTCTCCTGACCACTCCAGTCATTGGTCAGATCATGGACTGGAAACTCAAGGACTGTGACGTCGAGTTTGACATTAAAGATGCCAGCAAGTGAGTCAGCGCCATACATCAACACTATACAGTGCTGTACTGATACAGTATTATTACATAACATATGTTACAATATCACCAGACTGTATATAGTAAAACATTGCTATAATGTGCTAATGGAAAATCTGTGGGGCTATGTGGAGGCCCATTGCTTTTTCCACTATACACTGACAAACAACATGTCTGCAGTGATTGATCTGCCTGGCCTCAATTTCCTGTGAGTTGTTGTTATGCCCCTGGTTGAGACAGTGCTGTGTAAAGAAAGTCAACAAAAGATGTCAGGCCAAATGAGCATTAGTTACAAAAACCACACAGCCATCACTATGAAATGTGTGTTTCTAAAGGTTCTGATGTAAAAGCTTGAGTTTCTGAATAACTTTTTTTTCCCTTTGCTTAATTTTTTTTTCAGAGATCAGCCCCAGCCCAAGCGAAGGGACAGAAAAATTCAAAAGCTAACTAATGCCACACGAGCCTTTGCCTTAAGTAACCTGATCCTTGTTGGTTTTGGCATCACCTGTCTCATACCTAATCTTCAGTTGCAGGTAAATTACTGCAGACTTTCCTGCTTCTAAAAATATAGAACAGCTCTCGGATGACCTGCCCATACATGAACATTCACCATAAGCAGCATAAACCTGCTCTTAGATTATCCTCCCCTAAACTCAAATGTGCACTATTACCAGTTCATCCACACTTAAACTAACATTCACTGTAACTAGGAAACCCGGTCTCATTCTCCCCTAAAATTAACACTCACCATAATCATAAAACTTCCCAAAGCATAATGCTAAGGCAGTATTGACTACGCCACCTTGGGTGTGTATTATTTGTACATTGTCTCCCCCTAAAGGACAAAATGCTCAAATGCTTTACAGTTATCTCACTTAGAGACATAGGATAAAGCAATAAAATGGAAAGATGAGGTAATTTAAGCCCTGTATCTTACTCCTCCACTCTCTCTTACCAGCTGCTCTCCTTTGTTCTGCATACCATCGTCAGAGGTTTCATCCACTCAGCCATTGGAGGACTTTATGCCGCTGTGTACGTTTGCTACTTTTCAGTCAGACTTTTCAGTGGTTCATAAAGCAGCTGTAACAGCTTCTATAGTAGTACTGGTTATAATGGAGAAATTAGCCATTCATATGGAAATGTTTGTGTGTGTATTTCTTTACAGGTACCCGTCCTCCCAGTTCGGAACCCTGACAGGGATGCAGTCTCTGATTAGTGCCCTTTTTGCCCTGTTCCAGCAGCCTCTCTTTATGGCCATGATGGGGCCACTGGAGGGAGATCCCCTCTGGGTATGAATACACACACACACACACACACACAGAGAGGGACACCAAAGCCAAAAACTGCATTGTTAAATAGTGTGATAGTAAAAATTGTAAGCAGTCTGTAGAGGACTGAGATTCCTCACTCTATTGGGATCTCTAAAAGTACATATTTACACTCTCCCAAACTCATTCTTACACATAGAATAGAAGTGGAATAAAAGGGGGTAGTGTTGATCCCCTTCCTCTCTTTCTCTCCCTTTCCCTGTCTCTGTCTCTCTTTCAGGTGGACGTGGGTCTCTTCGCCCTCAGCATGCTTGGTTTCCTGCTTCCCGTCTACCTGCTGTGCTTCCGCAGAACCCTCCACAAAACGAGGAAAGAGAAAGAAAACGACGCTAAGATCTACATCAAAATCAATGGCAGCAACAAGACCGAGGCCTTCGTCTAGACCCAGGCCAGACCCAAGAACAGAAACAAAGAGATACTGAGAAAGAGGGAATGTGTGTGCAGTTTTATTGTGATACACACCTTCACATACACCTATGCACACAAATGGATGGTTTTCCTCGCTTAGAGGCTCACTGAACTGATAATGTTGTCTTTTAAACTAATATACTATCGACGTGAACTCACACTGACAACTGAAAGAATGAAAGACGTAAAAAAAAAGAAGTGGAATTGGTGAAATAGTTTCAATTGTGTATTTTTCTGTGGGATTTCTAACTGTTCTTCTGTGAGATGATAACTGATGTGTGGAGAAATTATGAAGCATGTATGTTTCTCCTTAATCTGCTTTGATGGGATCGTCACATAATTGCACATTCAGTTCTGCTACCTAACTCTTGGTGCCTTAACAACATGATGTGGGAAGGGTCTGTCAAGAAGTGAAAAGAAAAGAAAACAGCAACAAAGACAAAGGAAATAGCAAAATGACAAAAAAAGTGCCTCAGTTATAAATGCCCCTCAAGTATGTTGCAGTTTAATTAAATGCAAAAAAATTTGGTAAGGAACATTTTTATATTTGTACGAGTTTTTAAAGATGCAATTAACAAGCTGGTAAAGCGTGCTGGTCCATGTGAGTTACAGCATGAATTATGAGTAGTATCTACATTTCGGTGCCATGTCTATTTAGAGCCTCATTCAGAATAGCAAAAAACTATAAAGAAGTGCAGCTCAAACTCATTAAGTGCCTTCCTACTAGCCTCTATAGTTGGGCTTGAAAATCCTGGCCTGTGTCAACTTCTAGAGGTAAATGCTGAGCCACAAATATGTCCAGTGTGCTGTACTTTTTGATTCATGTCCTTGTTTTCAAATTGAGTTCTACCTGTCAAGGATCTTATTTATTTAAAATTAAGCAAATAATTTAACATAAAATGCTTAAATAAATATCTTCTTTTACAAACACATAACTCACAGAAGCATAAACCATGCACAGACTTGCTCATACATGTATTGGTTGTAGATTTCTTTGTTTTTGTAGATAGTTAGGTGAAGCCTCGATTATGCATAAACCCGTATGCATGTAGGTTTCTATACACTCACACATTAGGCACATACATAAAAGTGGCTTTACCCTGTTATGCAATTTGTGACTGGAGTGAATGTAGGTTTCTTTGGACCACATTTTATGGGAAATACGGCACTTTTGGCATACATATCTTATAAATCCTCAACAACTCACATCCCCCTGCATCTGTTCTTTCTGAATAAGCAAGCATTCTGTTGGTATCTTACAGAGTGTGTTTATTGTCAGACAGAGATCATAAAAGATCATTTGTCCTTTTTAACATTAATGCCTTATGTCAAAAACATGCTGTTTTTATTAGGGAGAAGAAGACTCTGAGACTTTTAGGAGACCTTTATTCTATTTAAAATGATGAAGAAAGTGCAATGTATAAATGCTCTGAACTGTGTATTTATTTGTTCTATTTCTTAATTCTAAGCTATATGTCCAAGCAAACACACTTCACCAGTTTTGGTTTGATAACCCACCATAATGCATTTTTGCTCTTGGAGGCATTGGTATTGAGGAATAACATTAAATAAAATATGACTTTCTCATTGTTGCTTATGTTGCCTTTTAATCTTCGAATGTAATTGTTTGTAAATGTCCGATTAAATTTTTTCAAGATAACTGGAATGATTCAGTTCTTGGAAATGAGGGAATTCTTTTTCATAATTATGATACAAGATATAAAAGATATACAAACTCATTCTGTCAAAACTATAGCAAAGTACAGATCAAATAGTGGACATTTTTTTGTCCATGTGCGATATATTTAATATACAATTAAACATACAAAAGTGATCAAGATAGGATACAGAATAAAAACATCTGAGCAGTTGATAGCTCTGCTGTAAAATGTTTACATTTACATTTATTCATTTAGCAAATAGTTTTATCCAAAGTGAGACAAAATACAATCCAATGAATTAGCTGAGCAGTTGATGAGTAATGCATTTCTCATCAAAGCCATCATTGCTAACTTTTTCTAAGCTAGTACTATTACAGTATGTTTGTGAATAATTTGTTCTGCTAACACACACATTAGCAATTAAGTGATGGGCCCTTTCATGACCGAGGTGATGATTTGCTGATTGCACAAAAAGATGATGTCTGACAGCTCATTTCTGGATCTCTTCACAGAAGAGGATGTTTTTCAATGTTCAATAGGTGGTGTGTGGAGCCAGAACGACAGAGAGAAAAGTAAGATGGTGCAATAGAGATGTATTCCCTATTGATCTGTCAAAAATATAATGCCATAATTACATAAATATTTGAGAAAATTTAATATTTTTTCAAACCTGCATTTTCTCAATGTAGAGCAAAAGATGAGCTGTCTTTTGGGAGAATATGAAGGAAGTGCATATCTGAAAGCTAAATTTGTACTTGCTTTTCACATTATAAGAAAAACAA
>JAOUQW010000009.1:4095047-4108562 GCA_028565825.1 Olivaichthys viedmensis
GTAAACCAGTGTACTTCATGGTTACTCATATTACTCTATTTTCAGTTTTAATTGCTCTGTATTAGTGTGCATTACTAACTATCAGGACTGTATAATTTGTAGTTCACCTAATTGCTCTGTGAACAGTTATTTGAACACTCTTATGTACTTTATTTCCACTTAATCTAAATATTCAAGGGCTTAGGATTGGTTTTAACATTGGTAGGGACCACTAGAACTGAAACGTAATAAAAAAAAAACAAAAAAAAAAACTGTTAAAGTCAAAATATAACAAAAATGCAGTATAATCTGTACTGTGTTTCCTAAATTACACCTCTTATAAACCCAAAACAAACTTAACATCTTCAGTTATAGTTTTTTAGTTTATACATAGCTACAGTATATAGGCCTAATTACTAAGCCATGTTAGTAATGTTAGATGACAGCATTACTTGTTTGCTAATGTTATCTAGCTAGCCTACAATCATGTAATCATTTTGTAACTAGTGTTATCTAGCTAGCTAGTATCAAACTCTCTGCAAATACTCTTTCACTGTAAAACCTATCTAGCCAATTTCTTACTTGCACATTGATTGGCACTTTTTGTAAAAGAAAAAAAATGCCCTGATATTCTTTTTCCGTCTTTTTGGAACCCTGTTGCTGTAAGGGTTGACAAAATCATGGCATTGAGTTTGGTCAATGGAGATAAGGTAGCCTAGCACTATCTACATAGCTAGTGACTAGCTACACTTGTCGATTAGCTAGATGAAACTGTCTATGCTAGCTAACATTACTTTAGTGAAGGAACAGTGATAATTGACTGTACAATATTTTTGTAGTGTCATGTTACGACCATTTCACCATTTAAACTGTGACGCATGCGCAGCTCGGCATTGTGCACAAAACTTCTCATAATATTCAGCTGATTTTGCAGCTGGATCACCCGGCTTATCCTGACTCGTTCTCTCTCTCCATCTCCTAATATTTTTCTCTAGTAAGTGGAGGAGGGGGAGCCTGAGTACCATACTCTCTTCCAAGCCAATCAAATAAGTGTCATTTTGAGAGGCGACGAGTTTGAGATTAATGTAACCCGTCTTTGTATAGCTGATTAAAATGACAGTTTGTACAAACGTCATTTGCTAAACATATTGGTAGGGACAATACAGTACTCCTTTGAGATTGGTAGGGACATGTCCTTACTATCCATACCCAAATCTATGCCCATGTAACCATTGTGTTTAGTAGTTTCTTTCTCTTTATACGGCTATCATGCACTTGCTTCTAGTTAGTTAGAAGATACTTAGCTCTGCATTACTTGTATTGCTCTCAGCTCAAACAGCTTGATGCTTAGGTTGTATACCACTTCACTTGTAACTTGCTTTTCACTTGTAACTTGCTTTGCAAAAAGCATCTGTAAATGTAAAGAAAACCAGCAGTGTAAACCAGCAATGGTCAACTAACAAAAGCTGCTCTGAAAACAAAATCACAATTTGGTGACAAAGTAAATAGCTGCTATTTAGTAACACCAACATACCTTTCTGCATTCCAAAGTGTTCAGTCTCTAATTGGCACCTTTAACTACTCTTAACTTTCTGCTAACAAGGGCTGGATGAAGACAATACTGTATCACTGATTAAAAAGCACTTCAAAGCTCTGACTGAAGCAAAGACTTTGCAGCAAAAGGGGAGAGAGGAACAGAGTAAACAAAAGGAAAGAAGAGTCATCCAGCGCAATCAGAGTAATCAAATCCCTCAGCTTCCTCTTGAACTTTACTTTATGTGTGGAGGGAAATAATGGGGCGATAGAGTCATATTATGTGTCAGCTTGAAAAAGACAGAACCGAGATTAAGAACAGAGAGCAGAGGAGACATTCGCACAAAGCACAGTGACAGCTCTGACTCCATAATTAAGCAGAGGCGAGATGGTGAGATACTTTGTCTTTCTCTCCAAAGCCTCTCATCTCCTTCCAAGGCGCATCCCTACAGCCCTCTGTCTGAATACAGACACAGTGATAAGAGCGGTCTACCACTTTCTCCTTGCCCATACATTAAGAGGAGCTTAAATTATTCATGTGCTGGAACACAGGAGCTTATGGGTCAGCATTCCAAAAGGAAGTGGAAAGCAAACGACAGAGCTGTTTGGATGCAGTATCATTCTTCTAAGAAGTTCAGCCTTTGCATCATCACTCACAATGTCAGTGTGATTCTTTTCTTTTTTGCTCCTAACCACTGTCTCTAACACAGTGAATTCACTTCATATTGTGAAAAGAAGAGCTTTGATAGCAAAAACATTGACTTCTCACTTTTGACTAGTGGTTGATGACCAGATCAAAAGCTAAAAGAGGTGAGGTCAATATAGACAATTGTGGCTCTATGATGTGAGGTTTGTGTGTGGGCAGTTTTGGAGCTCATCATGAGCTGTAGAGTGACAGAAAACCTGAGAAGATTGGACAGCAGTCAGACACTCCGGACCACAGCTGTGTAATGCTTAACGACAAAAACAACAGTCGCTCTAAAATCTGTTCCACCTGATCACATCAAAAGGTGTCAGAACGTCCACTATGAGAACCATGAAAGCATCATGTCCATGGCAACTAGGATTCTGTTGTGAAAAACCCTGACCACCAATTGACATGTGTCTGAAGCATGTTCATAGCGCTTGCTCATTACACTCTTCAATGAGACTAAGATAAAATAGGACTTGCATGGCCTTACTGATTCTTTATACAACATCTCACAAGGTTTAATATGAGGTCACCTTTGAAGCTTAAGCCTTGTGGCAAAAAAACAAGAACAATCTAGCAGGGAAAGATTAAGCTGTATGAAAGATGTGAAACATGATCAAATAAGCATCCAATCATGCAGGTTGAATTTTTGTCCACTAATTAATTTTAGTCAACACATGTAAGCTCTAAAATGTGTTTCTGATGACACATACACATACACACACACCCACACAGTTCCTTTTTAAGATTTCAATAAGTCTATAATCTGATCTGATGTATTGTGATATTTGAAGTCAAGTTCCTTTTTGGTCACTAAGCGTGGGACCAGAGATCCTCACAAGCAGGAGTCGGATTTAAACACTTTGCATAAAAAGCCCTCCAAATGAACTCATGAATAAGAAATTGACTCTTTTTTTGCTCTCCATCTTTTTCATGTGTAACAAGCTGCAAGGTGGAGATTAGATGCTCTTTGAGTTCTGTGTCAGTTTTAAGCCAGAGACAGGAAAGACCTTCTGTTTCCAATGTCTAAGGTAAAGCGACTACCAGATGGTGGAGTCAAAGCAGAACCAGCGTTAGCAGTACACTCTCAGCCTAGTGAAGGTTGTCTGGATTGATAAAACTGATATGTCACGCTCATAATGATTTGGCCCTCACAATCACATAAAAAATGTGATAGAAATACAGTTAGAAAGAACTTTATCCCATTAAAAACATTCTCAAAGGCAGTAAGGTGATACTAAGGTAACCTAACCAATAGGGAAGTAGGACAGAATAGCAATTCACCATTGGGTTTAAAAGAGAGACACACTGGGTATTTCTGTCATATGCACTGGGACTCTGGCCTTCTATGTGCTGCCTAAGGTTCCATTAAAAGTCTACTACTCTCTGCCAAGGCATAGTGTTGTGAATAAGCTTGCTATGATTTTTTTTTTTTAGAGTAATAGCTATTACCTTAACCCACAATAGCTATTATCTTAACCAACCAAACTTGAAAATCTCTTCCCATACTGGTTTGGGAAATTTTTACTGTAAAGTCACTTTAAAGCCACCAGTGTCATTTGCATTATTTTTCAGACTTTTTAACAACAATGTTACAAGAGTGGGTCTGGCAAGAATAGTCAATGTTTCTAACTACCTTTAATATCACCAATACCATTTGTTCGCTGCAGCTGCAACAGTCACAAAGATCAAAGCTGAGTAATATTTCAACATTGAACACATGCTGCCATAAAGAGGGATCACTGTTATCCCACAAACCACTTCATAGTTAGATAGTTATGGATTAATCACATTCGAGAATGATGAGTTAGCATACTTTGTTTGGTGATAAATATTTACTTCCCTTACAAAAAAAAAGTTATTCAAGTATCCTGCTAGTTTATTCAAGTTTACTACAAGCATGCTAAAGTGTACTTGGAGAGAAGTACACTAAGTGTTAAGTATACTTATCTTTTACTTTTACTACATCTTTAGCATGTCTAAGTATACTTAAAGAGAAGTAGTGTACATTAGTGTTCTATAATAGCATGTCTATGCAAACTTAAAGTAGACTAGGTGCCAAGTAAACTAAGCAAGTTTTAATCCATTATTATAATATATGCTCAGAATACATTTGAACAAGGATTTTAAATTGCAATTGAAGAAAATTATTTAAACCCACTTTACTCAAATTCATATTGACTTGATTTTTTTGTTTGATTGTGGCGCAGTTCGGCCAACACTTGTCTTTAAATGTGCTGTATAAATAAAGGTTACTTGACTCATGAAACTAACCAGTCAGACAGAACAAATTTTTACAAATGTCAAAATTCATTCAAACCCTTGGTTTTAAAGGCAGTATACAGGCACCAAAGTGCTGAAATGCAAAGCTTGGCCGTCCTCTCGCCTATGTTAATCAGAGCATTCAGATTTCCTATAAAGTTACATGAGCAGCAAAAAAGATACAACAGCGTCTCATGTCTCAGATGAACTTGTAGGAATTTGTAGCTTTTTGTGATATGTGGAGAACTAGATAATTGTTTGTTTTTTGTTTTAGTTTTTTCCATATCACTTAAAATGTACTCCTAAGTCAATATGTCGAGATCTTGGAATTAAAATGTTTTTTGGCAAAAATTTGTTAATCTTACAATTATATTATTTACATGCCACTAAATATATGTGAAAAGTTTTACACCAAAATATTCCTTAAAATCATAAACTAATGTATTGTTGAAATGTTGGATGTGCTTTGACCTTGAGTATCAAAACTATGGCTCATTATCTTAAAATCACAGAATTGTCAAATAGAAACTTATAATTCCAAGGTCTCAATGTAGTTTAGTTTCAAGTAAAGTAATACGCATATGGCTAGTGTACTAATAGTATCTTTATAGTGTTTTTAGAGTAACCTCAAAACTGGAATAAATATATTTACAAGTATAATTTTTGTCCCAAATTAGTCCAAAGCAAGCAAAGGACTAGTGCATGGATAATATATAAAATCGTAAAAGTAGCACTAAAATGTACTAAAGTATACTATATTTATGTAATCAATACTGTTGCTGGATGTTGGGGCTATCCTATTTCTTGATGCTAGCATTATGTGTTTCAAATGCATTCATAGTAAGAAAGCAACTATCGATTTTTTTACTACGGTTTCAGTACTGTTTATTGACAGAAAGTCAATAAAGGTTACAAAGGTTACAGTTTCTGACACAATATTTTCCAGCAGCTGCAATAGCCTTCTAACTAAGTTAAACTTTCCTAATCTTGTTTCACATTGTTAACTGTTTTCTTCTTAAACAAGATTCCAAAACACCCGAGGAGTTTACCAATGTCATGATTTTCACATGTTGCAAAGATGTTTTCTTTAGATGGAAGTAGATGGAAGTAAATGTACCAGTTTCATTTTAAATAAAATCGTCCTTTGACTCCAAATAAGTGTGGTTGCAATAACAGTAAATCACAGTCATGGCTGCAGCTCTCACACTTTGCAGTAAAGCTCACCAAGTCAGTTTGATGGTGGTAATTTATATACAGTATTATATACTGTACACAAACAAACAAACAAAACCTCCCATTGCAACATAGCTACCCATATGTTCTTTGCTTAGCTCAATAACACTCATTTACAAACACAGCTTTGGCTTCTTTCAACAGCATATTTTATGTGTAGCGTCAGTGTGATCAAATTAGTCTAAAAGTTAACTAAAAAGAACATCTGGTAAATTTGGTCAATGTCACTATTGAAATAAGTGAAAGACTGAGATAATTTACAAAGAAGGCAGAACATATGCAAATAGCTACCCATACAGTAATTAACAGTTTCACAAAATGTCAACGATGAAACCTCTGGGTCTTTGCACCCATGTTCGCTTTAGCTTCATGTGTCAAAACACAACATATTTTTGTTCAAGTGTGAAGGCAATCAGCACATGGAAGCACAGAACTCAAGGCCTTGCTCTAGAATGTCTCTCGAGGCAGAATTAAAGGTGTTTTTGCCGCAGTTGCAAAGCACAAACAAACATGTGAGAGAGAAACTGCCAGGAGTAAAATAAATGGGCTAAAACCCGCTGAACAAAAACAAGCAAATGGCTGCGAGACGATTGTCAAGAGTCTTCGAAAACAGGCATCTTAACAAAGTGTTAGGGCAAGGTAGACTTGTTCCAGCTCTGCATATATTCCTCCATTTGAGATTCTTGAAGCAGTGCTTCAAAATACTGGATCCAAATCTTCCTCCACTCACAAATGAAGCCTTTCACCTCAACAAAGTGGCACCCCTTTCAAATTTAATTAAAGCCCCATGAGGGTGTGAGTTCTGTGAGCTGTCCTGGTGCTGAGACTGTCATCATGCGCACTGTCAGGCCAATGCCTCTCTGATCTTCCACTGCACCATCTATTAGTCAGGAGAGGTGTCCTCATGTTTCAGCAAGTTACACACAGACTCACTTTCCCCCAAACGTTCTTGTTTTTTTCCTGCAAATGTTTTGCTCACTTTGAAGCCTTTAAATACCAATAAATACAGTATGATTTAAGTATATTTTGTAGGAGCTACTTTTCTGAAACGCAGAAGAGGGTTTAAACTGTAAAAAGATGGTTAAAGACACATGCCCAATACACATACTGATTTCTGTAAACAAATCACACTCATAAATGTTGCATTCCATATATTACATTTTACCATACAATAACAGTACAGGCAACATGCCAGCCCACTTTTAGGAGCACAATATATGACAGTACTGTTCATGTTACTTTTGACATTCTGTTGGCATCAAAAATATTTTCATTTTACAAAAGAAAAGTTGTAGAAGTTAGTAATTCACAGTTGACAACAGCAAGTTCGAATTACTTAGTATTAAACACCAATAACAGTGGCCTATGATCACATAGAAACAAAGTACAAGGGTTATTATTAAGAAAGAGTGAAAAGGAAGGAACACTATGAGTGTTCAATGCCCCCTCTCTCTGCAGAACAAGTGTGAGTAGACAGAGGAGTACATCTGTATGTTCAGCACCATGTTAATTTAAGCTCCTGACCTTCAAGCCCCCTTGCTGATCTCATAGATCACTCAGAGACCCCCTCGACAGGCTGCGGTACAGTACAGATCAGCATCACGCTGCCTGTTAATGCAGGAGTTGACATAGCAGCACCATACTAATCAGCATTGTTAGCTGGAGTAGAAGGATCGATGTGTTAGTGTGGATGGTACAGAGGAGTGAAGAATGAACTTGATTTGAGGAGGAGTAAAGTTGGACTTTGCCTCTACACATGATCATTTGGTGCTTTGCGTTTTTCTATTGACCTCTCCCTTTAATAATTTAATCACCTTCACTTTCTTGACCTACAGTCACAATGTACAAATTCCTCCTCTTTTGTGCTAATATTAACTGATTTGTCTGCCATCTTGCATGGGTGACATTTGCCTGTTTGCCCTGGAAATCACCTCACATCAGAAGTATGAATAAATGTGTTTAAATGATGCATGCCTTTGATTTGCACTTGTATGCCCTTGTATGTTCTTGCATGTTGGACGTTTTATAGTTGTAAAATAAATTCCTGGTATGCTTGTCATACTTAGTTATAAAGTTATTTTGATTTTGATTTTCTCAGAACCTCAGAGAAGTTTAGATAATGTACATCTAAGAATGCTCTTTCCATTGTACATTAACATCAAAAGGAGCTTACAGAAAATAGCCATCTATAAAAATTACAAGCGTATCACAAAATATATTTGTATGACATGACAATCCAGGCAAAAACCAAAAATGGTTCCCCAACCATATAAAAAAAGCGTAATATTGAAGCAACATTGTTTGCATGATTCAACTCTTATGAAACGTTAAGTGCAAATTTAGTGTTCATACTGTTTTTTACAACTTTGTATGAAATCGAACAGAATGTGACCACATCAAATCCAACCTCACTTGTACGATTTGGTACAGATTTTTCATCAGATCAGTTTACATTGAAGATACAGTTACATTGCACAGATTTCTTTGCTTTTGTGCTAACTTTATACTCAAAGGTGAGCCCTGTCCTTTCACTTCCTATTAGAAAACCGAGAGCCTTCCAGCATGACACATTAGATTGATACTTTTACCTGAACAATTTGTTCTCACTCAGTGCTGCTAAATGCTTGCCCGCCAACCAACCTCCAAGCCTCACACATATCTGTTTATTTTCTTTCTCTAATGCCTGGCCAACTCCACAGTTACAAACATCACCTTAGCCTCACAGTTACACAAAAGTGGGTTTATTTGGCTTTTTTTATTTTTTTTTACCCCATTTTTGTCATTGTCAATTCCCACCCACTAGCTAGTTAGTTTAGGGTGGGGCTAACACATGCTTCCTCAGAGACACATGAAGCATCCACGATTGGCTGGTGCCGCTTTTGATTGACATTAGAGAGAAAGTGTATTGCCATCCCTCCCACCAGGAGAGCAGGGCCAATTACGGATGGCTGTGGCATCGTCGGGGCTCAAACTAGCGATCTCCAGACGATAGGGCGAATGCTTTACTGTTGCGCCGCTCAGGAGCCCCTATTTGGCATTTTGAGATGTGGAGTCTGCTGTCATTGCAACCATTCACTTAATTAATGTTTGCTCAACACTATGGCAGCTTGAGCTGCTTGTATTTTATCTCTTAGCGTGGATGCTCTCTGCTCTTCACCATCCTCTCAGGACATACTGTACGTACATCAACCCACAAACTGTTGTGAACCTCATCAGACACTTCAGAAGTAGTGTACAGACCCTTTGGGATCTTAACTACAGAAACTTAAGTTCACCATAGCACACAAAATCAATGTAAAATATGTATTTATATCTCTCATAGCTGTAATGCTAACAACTAGCTCCTAGGCAGCACATGGAAATATCCTTTATGGAAAATTCCCATTGGAATTCCCATGAAAATCTCCAATGGGTATTCAATTGGAGTCCCATGGAGAATTGGGATTTGATGAGAGTTAAATTGTTATTTTACAATCCAATTGGATTCTATGGTTTACCTATTGGAATATAGTTTGATTCCTATGGGGCTCCTATTGGATTTTTATTAATCAGACATTCATGTGAAATATACATTACATTCTACTATCTTATGCAAAACATGAAATACGAGTCTCTTCTGGACTTTATAATAGAAGTTCAGGTTTAATTGGTGATTAAGGGAATTTCATTTATGGGAATTGTATGGCAGTGCTATGTGCGCTTCCTGTGGGTCCCAAAGACATTTTGTTTTTCCCATGGCAGAATAAGTGACAATACCATTTTTATGGGAGAGTCAAGGGAGCCCCATGAGTTTACATGGAGTTCCCATGGTGACCCATGAACTCCCATTGATTTTCCATAACTGTGGTCTCCTCAGTTTTTACAATATATTCCTTTAGCAGAAACATAAATGCTGCTACAGGATGTTTACCTTAGATATTGACTAAGTATGCTTACATAGGTTTACCACACAACAGTGTGCATTTTTGCATGAGCTGTATGATGTTACCATGCACATTTACTAGTTTATCAGTATCAGTGTATGTTTGCATTTAGGTCCTTGAGGATCTAAAAGCAAAAACATAGTGACTGCTTTCACATGCTTTCTCCCCTTTTTGTTTACCTTAATAATGTGTCTTCCATCCATAGCATCTGCCTTTTTCTGTCTCTGGTACAGTTATATTTATTATTCATTGTTGCGGGTCATTCTATTCTCTTTATCCCAGTTGTTGTGCTCTCTTATCTACAGCCCTTACAAGAGCCTTAAGGTTTACCCACACATTCCTCAGAGGCATAATGTGACCTACTGGCCACATGGCATCTTTGAGTAGCTTAATATGATTGGAGACCAACTCAACATCCTTTCCATAAATCTTTTTCTACCCGCCCAAGTGCACTCTCTGGGTCCCCTGGCTACTGAAAGCATATGCCACAAAGAGACATTGAAGTTAGAGGATGGCCTCATAGCTGTCTTGCAGAAGCAGTGCTCAAGCTTCATGAGCAACTTGGGTGACCAGCTTTTGTTGTTGGCATTTTGTTTGAAGTGTCTCAAGCACCACAAGACTCTGAACTACCAGCAATGGTAGTCCAACAGCCAACAGTCTATTCTACAAGGCAGACCACAAAGGACCAGGCAGCCGTGAGCAGGCGTAGTGGGACCCAGACCAGAATGGTCTTCTAACAAGACTACTCTAGTGTTTCCATGGCAGCCAGAATGGCTAGAGATGGTTGGTTCCTGCAGGAGCATATGAGATGGTTTTCGTAAGCCGCAGCTGGATGTGAAGGTCAGAGCCCCAGGCCTGCTTTAGGCAAAAACATAGAGCGAGCCAGTATTATTCAGCACAGGCCTTACCATGGGTCAGGTATGAGATCCAGGAATCCCAGCGTACAGCCGTAGGTTAAGATCACATCCACTGAGAGGCTACTGTCTTGTTCTCTCCTTCTGCCTTAGTCTCTGTCTGTGGTACAAGAGTGGCTCATGATTACATTAATGCTTGTTACTGAAGTGGGCCATTGACTTTGCAGGTAGAGTGTGCAGTTCTGGGAAGGTGAGCCGAGTGTTCATGGTGGGTTTAGGTTATTGGTTGGGTGTAGACATGCTGGAGTATTTTCAGGGTCACTTTTTCGCTCAAGGTGCCACTCCCTTGACTTAAGGGCTAATCATCATTTAGTAAGCGCCAGAGTAGAGCAGCCCCGTTTTCAAAAAGTATAAAACTCCTCTGCAGTTCTTTGCTGGTGCAAATATGATTCATCGACTATATTTGACCTGTGTCTAGGAGATGCAAGGCAGAAGAACTGCCCTCTGAACAGGCAAGACTTGCTCACAGCAACAATGCTTCATCTCTGGGATTACAGATTTCGCTTCTCAAGGCCACAACAAATGCAAATTAAATACATACATCTGAGTGGTGACGAACACCTGTTGGGGAATATTTGTGTTTTGCTCCTGAATGTTGTCCCTTACCAGATGCGTTTCCTGTCAGTTCTTCAGTGTCAGTTTTTTGTACACAGTCCCACTTCATCTAACTACCAGTTTCAGAGTAGAGATATGAGTGGGAGGAAAGGGAAAGATAGAACAAGAGAGAGACAGTCTGATCTATAGAATGGTAAGCTCACTCCTAAGGGTGGCGCCTTTACAATGCATCACTGCCAGATGTCAGACCATCAGGGTTGCTAACTCTCACACTTTTGAGCTCCCTGATGAAGCAAATCATCTAAACTTGGAAGGCAATTTTTATTTTAGGCATGGAAAACAGATTTGTTCATAAGAGGGACTGACAATTAGTTTGTCTGTGACAGCACTAATAAAAGTCTGTTCCTATTTATAGCTAAAAGATCCTTCAAGAAAGTATAAATGCCTATATTTTAGCATAACATCTTAATGGGGTTACAATGTATGGAACTTATTACCATCTATGATAACTAACAAAGTTACAGTCTGAGCTGTGGGGACGTGAAGGAGAGATGGAGAGATATATGTCAGGTGTTCCCACAAGAGACACCTCCATTCCTCTCCCAATACCCCTTCACCACTCCCCACCCCCCCTTCCCAGCTATCATTCTCTCTGTTGGGATCATTAGAGAAAATGGTTGAGGGACAGATACAAGAAACCTTTAAACTTTTTAATAAAACTGAAGCCTTTTAACAGGAAGCCCAATCGATAGAGCAAAGCCACAAGCAGGAGCCAATCAATGTGGCCCTGCATAACTGCATACACTTTTTCTGTGTTCCTCTCTTTCTATCAATATAGAAATGACCCCTTCTTGAATTTCGACTAACTTGATTTCTTACTTTTTCATTTCTTTAACTTGCTGTCTTTTAGTTTTGTGTTAAAGCATTCCATTCTCTCCTGGTTAAGACTGGTTCCTTTTCTCCATCTACAGTAGCAGAAGGAAGACAGCAGGGTTTGGATCCCCCTCAGCAGCACCCACCTCCTATCACAGATAAAAGCAGTACTCGCCTCCTCTTCAGAGGAAAATATCCAGCATGGTGGAATGGCTGGAACAGTTGGTGGGCTTTGCATGTGTTCTTCACCGGCAATCTTTTCCGCTCTTTTGCTTGAGCTTGGAGGAGTCTCCACCCACGTACGATTTTGCCTGGGGATTCACTGCAGAGCAAATGAGCTATGCTTTCTCCTCTCTTGCGCTTCCTCTTTCACGCTCTCTTTTTAATAAACGCAACTCAACCAGTGCCCACCTTTAGCCATGCTCCCTACACTAAAAGTCATTAAAGACCATGATACATGAGACCATGAGTGTATTTAAACTTTAGAAGTCTGAAAAAAGAAAAAAAGAAAACTCATTTAGACAACGACTAAAAAAAGAGAATATTAAGATATCCATGTAACAGATGGTATGTAAACTCAAACATTTTATGTGGGCTTTCCTATATTCAGCATCCTGACCAGAAGGTGGAATAAAAACACAGGCTGGCAGAGTTAGCAAGGGCAAATCCATAAATGTAATACCAAGAAACAGACAAAACTAAATTCAATACATAAAAATGCTAGAGAACACATGCAAAACCAGGAATGCAGCTACACTTTACAAACACTCGCAAGATTTCACGAATATCCAAGCAAACTGTGTGGTATATGCACAAGTCCTAATGTGGATTAATAAGTCCATGAATGAGGAACAGGTGTGGGTGATGAGAAAAAGGCGATGCCAGGGTGGAGTCAAAAAGGGCCAATCAGAAATGTTAGAACCCATGTGGAGTCTCCCACATGACTTTACTAATTTTAAATGCAGCAAAAATCCCTATAGCTTTATGACACTCTTATGTGAGTCTCTTATGTGAGTAGTCCCCAGATATTGTCAAGTTAATAGTCATATTCCGTGTTTTCAACTTGCTTGAGAAGTCATTCTTAGTCCAGCACCTAAACAGAAGTGTTAAATCTCCATCATCATTTTTTTCTACATGTATAAATAAGTAGAGTCAAGAGGAAAACTCAATTACATATAAAAGAGCTTCAATAAAGTGTCTGTTTACATACTAACTTGTTTATATTGTACTACTTCATTGCCCTTGAACCAAATTGCAAAGGCTGGTTGATCAGCCATGAACAACAAAGTAGAGATATAATATAAACAAATTTATAGTCACTTTCAAAGATTTATTGTTCAGCAGATTTACAACACTGCAGTCCTAAAACAATATTGTCAATATATTTCATTAACGAAGGTTGTTATTCAACTTCTTTTTTATGCTTTTATTAGTACATTAATTCAACAGCTTTTTACTGAAAGCTATGCAGTTTTATATAGTAGATGTGCTGTGGTCCACAACCAACTGCACATGCTGAATGTTTTTTTTCTTCATCCAATCAGACTTGGCC
>JAOUQW010000009.1:4108662-4119519 GCA_028565825.1 Olivaichthys viedmensis
ATATAGTAGATGTGCTGTGGTCCACAACCAACTGCACATGCTGAATGTTTTTTTTCTTCATCCAATCAGACTTGGCCATCTTGTCTTCTTTGCAGTGGTAATACACACAAGCTATTTACCATTTCAGGAAGAAGAGTCTTATTTCCAAAAGTGGGGGGTGTTAACGTCATATACATTAAGGTACCAATCAAATCGAAGCTGGAGTCGGAATTTGGTCTCGCTCTATCCATTGCAGTGCATAAAAAGAACAGACAACTTGGCAAGGGGTTCCTTTTCTCTAAAAAAAAGGTGTATATGTGCCAGATTTAAACACCCACCACCAAGTCTCTTACTCGGTGACTTATGGAATACTATATCCGGTAGTCTATTCAGGCAAAATATACAGTAATATACACTGCTGTTGTGCGGCCAAGCTATGCATGCTGTATATTCTAAAAAAACGAAACCCATTTGTGATTTGTGTACCTCTCATTTTGAAGTAATACACAGTAATTCAGAGTAACTGAGGAGAATCTTTGCACGGGATGTCAAAATCCAATAAAATAATCTGCAGAACAGTCAATAGCTGCCAGGTTCTGCCAAAGCAATGAGAAACAGAGAGACATAAACAAAGAAACACATCAAAGCGATTGTCATGGCGTGCTTCGACCTTGAGGGCTTTCAAAAAACCCTGCTGGAAAATCTCAACTGGAAAACAACAACAAAACTTTAAAGATGCGGATAAATTTGAATGCCAAAGCACGGTGGCTTACCTTCAGAGAACTTTCCTTTTGCTTTAGGGGAACTTACAGAAAGAGCTGTAGCTACACCACGCAGATACACCATATTTACACATGTACTATGCTAATACTATAAAGACAGTGGAATGAGTGGCCATGAAACAATGCAGTCCTGTGAGGAAGTCTTTCCTACCCAGTCTGTGTCTCCTTAGCTCTTAGGCTGAGTCTGGGCCATTAAGTTTTTTAATTAGGCTCATTGTGTATAGTGTAGCCGGGACTGAACTGCTACACTCTCAAAGCCTGCAGCAGGAATGCGGGGATTTCAAGCTGGAGTCTGAACATCTGAGCATCAGCCAAATAAGACTTAGCATTGTCCAAAGGTCAGTATTTGGATATGAAACAAAGCATTAGGATCTAAGCCCAGCATGTGCAGGTAAGCAACCTCTGGATGTGAGATACTTGATGGATACTATGCTAGGATGAAGACAAAAATCTTACTCCTTACTCTCAGTTTTCTTTCCAAACAAGACATGCATTAATTCAATCATTTATCTTCAGTAACAGTTTTATCCTGGTCAGGGTTGCGGTGGATCAGGAGCCTATCCTGGGAACACTGGGCGCAAGGCAAGTACACACCCTGGATGGGCCACCAGTCCATTGTGGGGTGCAATTTAGAGTAGCCAATCCACCTGTTTTTGGGAGGTGAGAGGAAACCGGAGTATCCGCAGGAAACCCATGCAGACACAGAGAGAACATACAAAACTCCATACATGCAGTAACCAGAGCTCACGAACCCTGGACCCTGGAGCTGTGAGGTACAAACACTACCTGCTGCTCCATCATGCCACCCTATATGCTGAAAGCAATTGATTTTAAATTTAAACATGGTTTACAGCAGACAGCCAAGGAATGCAGAATTGCACCACATTATTTTTACAACCTAATATGTTTAACCTACATTAAGGTTTTACAATACAATAGAGTGAGAGATTGGTCATCCAACCCAATGAAAAGATTGTAGGACAATTAACCTACACTATAACACATGCTATTTTCTATATTCATTTGTGACACCTTACTTTATAGAGGTGCAGTTGGGTTGTTTGGGTAGAGTATCATAGTGGTCTTAGAATAAAAAAATTGTGGGATTGCTGACAGCTGCTAACATAATTTCTTACCATCCCACCATAAACACACCAATGCTTCACTGTTGTAATTGCCCATAAATCCAGCAGATGGCAGGCTGGCCACAGTCACATACTTGATGACAGATGCCATTATGAGGACACATATCCATACATATATTGCCTAAACACAAAGACTCAAGCAAACGGCCCTGTTAATTAGCAGAAAAATGTGTTGAAACACCAAAGCCACATTGTCCCATTTGATTAAATTCAAGTCATATTTGCGACAGTATGAGTAACAGATGGAGCAAGAGTAGACATTTCTGTTTCTTGTCTAGTTTTCATTACAATGTCAATGGCAATTCTAGGTCATATAGTGTGAGAAAATGCGCACATTACATGCATTATGCATCACATGTAGGAGCTGGTACTTTGAGGACAACAGGTCTCAAACCAACATGGGCTACTGTGCCTTAAGTACCAACGGGACGTCTGCTAACATGGCTAGAGTGAGGACCTTGGAAAAGACAAAAATGGGTGTTATTTCTTTTTTTCCCCTCCATAAACAGTCCATGCCTACAATAATCACCCTGCTTTTTATCCTGACCCCACCGTTTAAGGGTAAAATGGAAAGCATGGAGCAGGCATAGCAGGCGTTATGCCATTAACTTAATTACCACACATGCTGTTTCCCAATAAGCCCCAATCACTAGTGTACCATCTGACAAGAGTGAGTACTCTGAATTTCTAATAAACAAGCTTGCTTCCAGAGAACCAGTGCAATTTTATTCTATCTGAATGTTCCATGTCTCTATTTTTCTCTCCCCTCTCTATGTGAAAAATTAATTTTTGCTATATGTACCTCACTAAAGCACTCGGTGCCTTCTTGAGGAAGATTGAATCAAATCTATTGTACATTATTTGTTTAATTGTGCATCGCCAGAACAGAATTACGGAGATGGAGGTGTTGGGGAGTATTAGATAATTTAACTTAATTTTCTTAAGAAAATTAATCAAATCAGAATCTGAATATGTATTAAACAAATAATGGTTATGACAAGCAATGGTTTTAAAGGGCAAATAAGGGCATTAATCCATTTTATAGTGCCACTGCTGGTAATTACAGACAATGGGTGCATTTGCCCACTTAACCCCTCTCTTTCTCAGAGCACTGCCCTCAACACATACACATGAACACACACACAGACATCAGCAAATGAACACACATACACAGACACATATATAGACATACACAGAAAGAGAGAGAGAGAGAGAGAAAATACACATCGAACATAGAGACATGCATATGTGCAAAAATATATAGGTTTAACCAGAACACCTGGTTAAACCTCCTGTTTTAATCACTCAGCTATAAGCCCTGACTACTTCACAGTTGCCCAGTTTCCCTGGCTAGACACCGGTTTCGGTTCTGTAAATATGACTGACCCGACTCCGCTCTTCTTTCCCCAGCAGAGATCAAACTGCAATGCTAATCAGCCTATTGATTTCATTTAGAGAAATGAATAAGCCAGAGGATACAGAACAGATGGGCTCTTTATGGATGCCTTCAAATGATTTCATTAGGTTTTGGTGAGGTTTCATTATGGATAGTGGACCTTTTCTATTCGTTTTTTTCTCCTTCTGTCCTTAATCAGGAATATTGATTTTGTGTATGAGACGTTTTAATCTCATGAAACAGGCATGCGTGGGTGCTCCCTGTCACAGCCCACCAACCCACCAATGAATGCAAACCAGAGAAGGGGCTGATGGGAAGATGGCAATGGGTAATGACAGAATAAGAAAATAGCAGAGAGAGAGAGAGAGAGAGAGAGAGAGAGAGAGAGAGAACAGACAGACAAAAGAGAGAGACAGAATGAAAATGATAGTCTGGCAGAGAGCAGTCTATCCATATAAAGTCACATATAGCAGTTCAGGGATGGATTTGTGTGTGTGTGTATGTGTGTGTGTGTGTGTGTGTGTGTATGTGTGTGATTAAGTCCTGCTTTGCATTTCATGTGGTGTTGCTTATGTTTTGGCTGTTGTTAGGGTCACTGTCCATGGTGTTGGCTCTGTGTCGTTGCGGGGTGTTATAGCTCTGGAGAGCACTACTGCTTTAAAATTAAGATGGGATATATTATATATAAAATTATTTTCAGTTTTGGTGATGATTATTTTACTTTGTCCAATTACTTCTGGTTCCCATATATATAAGATATATACTATGGTTCTTATATGAATTCGCCAAAGTCGATGCTATCCTGCAGTTTAAACTCAAAATCATTGTTTAATTTTAAATTCAGTGAGCATAAATGCAGACAAATTGTGTTACTATTGGACTGCACTATATCAACTATAAGATGCAGTTGCTGAACTCTTTGCTTCAGTGTGGGCATCTGAAATCAGTAAGATGATTTCAGTTGTTTCCACTAGGGTGTATTGCTGTGCTCACTTGCTTCACTTGTTTAGCTGTGAAACTTGTTTTCCTGTTTACCTGCCAAGCTGCCACCAACATCGGAATTATTCATAGGAAAGCCTTAAATCTGTAGTCTAAACTTCTGGATAGATGGAGTCCTCTAAAAAGGCTTCCAGCAATGACTGATCAGAAAATAGAGAAGAGGTAGATCAAAGAGAGGGATAATAAAGAGGGGGATGTGATGTGTTTTCACAAGAGGTGTAGCCTGGACATAAACACTCAACCCACAATAGAGAGTTAAGCGCTGAAGGGGGATTTTATTTACATATGGTTCAGCACTGCATAAACAAATTATTCAGCCAGCAAGAAAAACATAAACAGGATAAACAATAGGCTAATATAATAATGTATAATAGTATATAGTAACACACCTAATTTCCAACATATCTGACATAACTGAGTGCACCAGTATGGCTCATTAAGAAACATTTAGTGGATAGGAGGTTTCAAAATCAAACTGATGGTCTAAAAAGTTTGTGAATCGTGATTGTGATGAACCTTGGCAATCCTTATCATTTCACCCCATGGTATGTGAGGTTAACACATGGAACGGCAGCATTGTGCCAGCAAGAGATTTCAGAATGTCAAAAGGATTTAGCTTTCTGGAGCGGAGAAAAGAAAACTGAGGAACAGATGAAATAAGTTTAGAAAGGTAGGTTTATTTTACAATATAGTGTATGATAGTTGGAGGTTTTCGTAGGGGTAGCAGCAGTTGGTCAGTCAGCTAGTCGGTTAGCTAGCTAGCATGCAAGCCACATAATGTCAGCTTTATAGCATATTAGTTTACCACTAAGCCTAATGACATGAACAAAGAAATTATGTCAGCATTTCAGATTGTACATTTTGGTAATTTTGGTGTAAACTCTTAGATGAAAGTCAAAGTATGAAAACAATGAAATAGATATTTAATAGAGAAATAGATAGTTAAGTTAATTGGCAACCAAGCTGTGAGAGACAAGATTGGGTTAATTAGCCAGCTAATAGTCATTGAGATTGTTCAAGTCAATGTGAGAAAATTCTTTAATTTCAATAAATGCAGTGAAACAGCAGACTAACCTTCCTGTTATGGGTTCAGTAGCTAATGTTAGCAAAACAAATTAATTGGTGGTTAAATGTGTTAGGGTTTATTGTTTGTAACTACTATATTACACATGCTAACTTTGTAATGTTCTTATAATTAGTGCTTGGTACAAATAAGACATTTTCTTCATGATCATGACATTTATATTCTCAGATGATACATTTTGAAATACCTCAGTGGCCCACAGAATGCAACCCCTGGTAAAACCTCAATAGATTATGTGGCTAATGTTTTTACAGTACAGCAGCTTTTTGTAATCACTTATATACGTATATAATATATAAATGTAAAGTATGTGTGCAGAGTAACCGAAAACTAGAATCTTCTTTGATTAATCTAATTTCTAACATGACTTGTAATATTTGTACAGGTTTTGCACATACAATATAATGTAGTGTATATAAAGTATTGTTCTGTGTCAGAGAGGTTCAAAGTGCTAAGCTGACCTAAGGAGGGCACTCGAATCAGCTTGTGTTTAGGCCCCCCAAAAAGATAGATCATGTCTTGCATACATGTCTAAGACAGACAGGATTTTGGATGCAAAATACAGAAAAAGTCCATAATGAACAATTCTAAAATATAGCATTAATCATACAAAACATTATCCCATAGAGCCTAGATTAAATGGAGAAGAGGAGATGATGGAGTGGCTTGCTTACCTAAATATAGATATGGCAAAACGCCATACCCATTACACCTTTTTCATGAGCTTTGGAATCCCTGAAACTTCCTGCACATCAATTTTACAAAAAAAGATATAGAATAAAAGATGAAACGAAAGAAAGGAATTCAACAGGGCATGTTATTGAGGCAAATTGCTTAGTCAAGGTCCAAAAACACTAAAGAAGCTGCAATTTTCCAACTCCATGTGTGCAGCACATTGCCCTATTGATTAACCACATGGACAGATGGGCAGAAATTGCACCAATTTGAACATTAGGGGAGAGACAGCTCCGATAGCTGCTTTCATTACAACCAGCATGGCTTTGGGACAAGTAAGGAAAGGTAATAATGAGAGAGGGTAGGAAGGAGAGAAAGAAAGAGAAAAGAGTGAAAGGGATGTAAAGAAGAGGAGAGAAAGAAACAATAGGAAAAAAAGAGTAATAAGAGAGTAAGTAGGTCTGCCGCAGGCGAGGATAGAGGGAGGCACAAAATGGTGCTCCTGAGGTGCTCCATGTTCTCCTCACTAAGCGCTAGCTCCTAATTACCCAATTATCATCCCTGTTCCATTAACTTTACCATTCCACCTCCGTCTCTCAGGGTGTTAATGTTTTAAAGCAAGGGAAGACTGAGATAGAGAAAGGCAAAGAGATGAATCAAATGAAATTTGCATTTTGAAAAGAGAAAAAGGGTAAGTGGAACAGTAATTGGTGAGAGAGAAGGGGAAAAGGTTAGAGAGGCCCTGGAGAGGGAGGGAGGACCATGAGAGCTCTGAGTATCAGTGAATCTCTGTCCTCCATTCTCCTCTTCAAGAGTAGAAGAAAGAAGGAGTGGAGAGATGACACGGAGAATGAGGCTTGGCTCAAAGTGTATAGTATAAGAATGAAAAGTAAGAAAAGTTGTTTGATGAACTAGAATGTCACAAGTCATTTTAATTAATATTGGTAGCAAAAAATTAGTAGAGAAAAATGCAAGCCACCAAATGAACAACTTCAATGCATTGTTGTTAATGTATGTTTAAGCATAAGCTGTGTTTTGGATGTACTGCTGCATTTTTGTCTGTTTTTTGTCTCTGTGTGTCTGTATGCTTTGGTTGTGCTGTAGCCTCGGCTTGAAAAGGCTTTATTTCAGACTATGTATAATTCCACAGCTTTGTTTTGATGCTTGGCACGTATCTATCTGTTCTTATTAGTTGCTGGATTTGCACATGTTACACTTTTTGAAATGTTTTCCAGACTTGCTCAGAGGCTGCAGATGAAAATAAGTCTAGCACTTCAAGAACATGCACTGCCAAATAAATCTAATAAAGGAAAGAATTGTTTCCTTTATTATCTGCTTTATCTGTTCTGGAAGGCCTAAACCTAACAACATCATATGGACCAAAGCCATTATCTAGGCTATGGTGATGAGTAGAGTTTGCACAGCATATAATTGGACAGCATCAGATGCACAAGGCGTCTGCATCCATGTGCATGCTGAAGCACCTGCTTGAAAATAATTTCCTGAAAATGACATGCATGGACAAAAAATATCATTATTGTAAACAATTACATAAATTATGGAAATTTCATTCATAAATGTTGATGTGAAGGTTGTGGCATAAAATCTTCCTAAGTGAACTGGTTTGTCTAATTTTAGCCTGTGATGTGCGTCAGTGCTTGTGTATTCAGGCAGTTCATGTTTTCACAGGGCTTTGAACTGAAGACAGATGAAGATGGTGTGCTCTGGCTCAAGACTAGAGCACTCTCCTTTCTCAACTATAGGACAGCAACAGGCTGACTGTTGCTGGGCACAGAGCTATTAAAGCAGCATTTGCTTTAATGTCAGGGTCATTTGTGGCAGAATCTCTTTATATAAAGTAAATGCTCTACATGTAGAAGTAGTCCACAATATTACACCTTGAAGAACTGAGACAATTTTGAACTGTGATGATTCAAAACTTTTAATGTGAATAATTTAGACATAAAATATCATTTGTTATTATGGTGGACTGAGACCTAGCTTCCTTCACTGTAGTGTATGCAGCCTTATCAATGCCATGGACATGATGGCATCAAAACGGAAGACATTGAATCATATCCATAATCCATAATCCATAGAATGATTTTGTAAATTGCAGTTACAGTGACTTTTTCTACCTTATTCAAATCCATATAAATTTGAAAAGAAGCCTGTTATCAGACCTAGTAGTGGTGTTATCACCAGGCACCATTCACTCGCATACTGCATTGATCATGTTGGAATGTAGGTGGGTAAGGTTCCACTGGTTACTCTCTAGGCAAACATGAAGGAACTAAACTTGTGAGCAGCTACAGGGAAGCCATCAGAGTAAGTTAAAAAAGGGCGTAACATGCACACTTTAGTTGATTGAAGACCAAGCACACCACTACATTTTGTATAATCTGCTGTGGTTTAACTTTGCATGCTGCTAAATTAACCAGCAAAGAGTTGCAGTGGTTCATGAGATAAAGAGTTCAGTGGCTGGACAAGGAGTTGTGTTGCATATTCTGATATTCTGACAGGTATTGTTTGATCTGCCTGATGCTGTTCTGAGCAAATCTACAAGATTGGAAGGTTATTGTGATGTTGTCTTTGAAGGCAAGCTGGTCATTGATTGTTACCCCAAAGCTCCCAGAGCACCTTGATGATAGTAGTAATGATGAGTTGAGCTTGACGGTAATGTTGTGTTGGGTTAAGGGATTTGCCAAGAGACAAGAAGCTCTGTCTTCAAAAGGTTGAGTTGAAGGTTGTGATTCTTCATCCAGGCTGACATTACTGTAATATGTATGTTGAGACTATAGCATCCTCTTGAGGGAAAGACAGGTAGCCCTGAGTATTGCCAGCCTAGCTGTGATAACAAAAGCCATTAAAGTGACTGTTTCAATTCGGTACTGTACATTGAGAAGAGGAGAGGGCCAGATCCTTGAGGTACATCAGTCAACACATGATTCGACTTGGACTCCTCGCCCCTCCTTGACACTTGTGGGGTCTTTCTCAGAGGTAGGACTGAGTGCAGTTCCTGTGATGCAGAGGTTGGAGAGAGTGGATAGGTTTATTTTATCAAAAGCAATATAAGAACTTAGGAAAAAAGAAATTTAATGGAAGACAGCGCCTTCTAGTGTTTTTTATAGAAATGGGAGAAAGCCAGTCTGTAGTATTCTACCTGGGATGAGTTGTGTTGGCTTCTTGATCAGTGGAGTTATCTGATCCTGCTTAAATATGGTGGTGAATTTGCATGAGATGAATGTTGTGATGATGTGCGTGAGTGCATAAACATGTATGAGCAGTGTATTGAAGTAAAACTCAAAAAGACCACCCTAGATGTCTATTAAACTGAAAACTAGTAATCCTTTCTTTTGCCTCCCTATCACTCGCCATACTCTGTGTACTGTTTAAAAATGGCTGACTTCCAAGATAGTTGTCTTCTCCTATCTCTGTGATGATCGCCCTCTCTGACCATGCATTAAGTTTTAAGAGTTTGTTCAACCATTCTAAAGACTTGATTGTAAAATACCACCAAAGAACACTGCTGACCTGCCTCCTTCTTTTCTGGAAACTGGATATATTGGATGAGTTTGAGCTCAAAGTACATCTACATTGGACATTCATTTAACAGGGTTAATTATTAGACCTTTTAAGAGTAATGTAAAATATACAGGATGATAAATCAGATAATGTAGTCTCAGTTTCTTCCTCTCCCCTCTTGTTTAGCGGTTATGCATTACCTGCATTACATGCTCCACTACACTCAGTTGCTTAAAATTAATGCTGAATTCATTTGCAATGTCTAGTGCATGGCTTCAGGACCAGTATATGTGGTGCATTACTGTGACAAGAACGCCATCTTAATGCATCCACTCCAAGGGTAATTAGTGCCACAGGCAAGCATTCCAAAATTTCATATGAGCATACTGTATGAATGTTACACCTGCAAAGTGTCTTTCTAATTTTATACCTTTAATTGTATGTTCAAAATGTGATTTTGTGTCCTAGTTAATATGACCGATTACAGAATTCCTATTCTTAAGGTAATATCTTCATCATTACTATGTTGTCATGGTTCTTCCAATTTGAAAGAGCCCCAAGAAAGGAGGCAAAATGAGTTTTTATGTATAAAACATTTAATTCAGAAACATACAGCTCTATTAAGTACCCTATAAGAATGCTTACTTTTATGTATATTGCCACATGCATGTTTGGCATGGGAGAAAACCTTACCTTGCCTTGGTTTCAAGGGGAGCACAGATTTCCACATTCAGCATCAGAGATGATAGAGGAGGTCTATCATGACTTTAGAAGACAAAGAATGCATTCAGAAGTCTATAGTAAATAAACCTAACCAGCTTTTCCTCATTTCTGTATCTTCTCACAAATAATGAGGTCGGAGAGCACACTGCAGTTTTACAGTGGAAATATACAGAGCACACGCCAGACTGATAACACAGCATATATATGATAATGAGGGTTTAATATAAAGGCATGAGACAACATATTAATTTTCCATTGTCCTGAAAACTGATCATTTAGTTTAAACAAACGAAATCCTCCAACCAGCAACAAAGAAACAGAAAGAGAGAGAGATACAGTATAGAAAGAGAGAGAGTTACTCACTTGAATACATTAAAATGCAGGTTTAATTTGTACACTTTTGCAATTTCGTATTTGGTCGAGTCATGCTATTAAAGTTAAGCTGAGTCAAGAGACTATCTTGGCATTACATAGAGCTGATGTTACATCTCCCAGGCCTGGGGTTCAAAGTAACAATGATCCTTAATGCATATGCATTCAATAGTATCT